>JAGKTI010039875.1:0-10492 GCA_018397915.1 Birgus latro
AGTGAAATGGCGGGGGACAGAGCGACATGGAGGCGATTTGTTTGTGGCCACCCTGTGCGGGATTGAGGCGTCTGGCAATAAATAGATAGATAGACTGTGTGAAAAGTGATTTCCCTAATGATTTTCATGTCTAACCTTTTTTCAGCATGCTGTAAAGTGGTAAATAATTCCCATAAATGTAAATCATAATTTTCTGTTATCAATTTATTTTTTCATGCATTGTTACCTAAAGTATTACAGTGTACAAGCTGTGAAAAGGTGATTTTCATTGATTTCCATGTCTGATACTTTCAGCATGCTGTAGAATGGTGAACACTTTTGCCATACCTAATTCTTAATCATAATTTTTCTGGTAACAATTTATTTATTTGATGCTTTGTATCCCATATTTTAGTGCATAGGTTATGAAAAAGGTGATTTTCTCAGTGATAATCATGTCTCTTCCTTACATTCACTATGTACTCAGATGGTGAACACCTATGCCTTACTCACCTCAAAATCATCATTTTTTGGTTAAAATTCAATTAATTCATGCTTTGGGTCCATTATTTATGTGAATGGGGTCTTAAACAAGTGCTATGCATGTCCGGTAGGGAGGTAGGTAGGTGGTTTCTGATTTAGGTTAGGTTAAGTTAGGGTCAGGAATGACTGGTGCTGTTGGTGAACATATTTGCCCTACTCACCTCTAAATCATAATTTTTCTGGTCACATTTTGTTTACTTCATGCTTTGTGTCCCATTTTTTAGTGCATAGGCTGTGAAAAAGGTGATTTTCTCAGTGATAATCATGTCTCTTCCTTACGTTCACAATGTAGTCAACTGGTGAACACCTTTGCCATACCTAACTCTTAATCATCTTTTTTCTGATAACAGTTTATTTATTTGATGCCTTGTATCCCATATCTTAGTGCATAAGATGTGAGAAATGATGATTTTCATAGTGATTGCCACTTCCGATACTTACTTACACTAAGCTTCCAACTCGAGAACACCTATGCCTTACTTACCTTAAATTCATCATTTTTGGGTTAAAATTCAATGAGTTCATGCTTTGTGTTCATTATTTTAGTGCATACGATGTGAGAAAGGGTGATTTTCGTAGTGTGTTGGCAAGTTTTGAACACCTCTGCCTTACTCACCTCTAAATCATAATTTTTTGGTTAAAATTTAATTAATTCATGCTTTGTGTGCATTATTTATGTGAAAGGGGACTTAAATAAGGGCTATGCATGTCTGGTAGGGAGGTAGGTATGTGGTTTTCTGATTTAGGTTAGGTTAGAGTCTTGAATGACTGGTGCGGGAGCTTCAGGGCCACTTTCCAGACAAGACCACTTTCCAACCATGCCTTTGCTCTATTACAATGGATAGTGGAGGAATTATTGTATTGATTAATTAATAATAAGTATTTATAGAATGACAGGGAATCGTCCTGGGTGCGGATTGCCCTGATGGGGAATCGTCCATGTTTTGACGGGGATGTGTCTGATGGCGAATTGACTAGACGATGAATTGTCTCGGAACTGCAGAGTTGTGAGTGATGCAAGCTTATCAACTCGAGTGGTTAGGGTGGCTGGGGGTCGAACAGGCCTGATGGGGGAGACTGGTGGAACAGCCGTTTTTGCTGGAGTACTTGCTGGTGTGGACATTGATGCATCACTATCTGGGAACCCCACAAATGAACAGGAGGATATGAGTGAAATGTTTGCTGTTTTTGCATGTTTACCCTCATGAAAAAGTCCCTGATGTTTGACTGTTTGATTGCTACACGACGGCGATATTGGAAGTCATCATAATGGCAACGAAAATGAAGCATTTCATCAGCTGTGTGGGCTGGATTTCTCTCCATGAGTCGGATGATCTTTTGAAATGATTCATCAGCATCTTTCCACGAACAGCCAGGAGCCATGGCTGATATTCCACCAAATATTATGGCAAATTGTGATAAAACAGCGGTGTGTTGCTGTGTTTACACTGTTAAGCCTCCATAATGGCGGGGACTGCGGTGATGCGCTCTGGTGGCAATGGAATGAAAATATTCGGGCGGGATGGTTCTTCGGTGAATTTGAAATGCTGGTTTGGTCCTGGATTTTCCCCGGTTGATCGATTTTGGAATTTTTCTTTAAGTTGTCCAGTTTAGCGCCAATTCCGGTTGATTGCCTCACGGATAATTGAGGTTCTACTGTATAGTGAAAGGGCTTGGAAGGAGTACAAGCAGGTAAGAAATGAATATAGTGCAGTAAGAAAAGGAAAGGAAATACAAAAAAGATATTTTAACTAAATTTAAAAAAGAGCCGAAACTATTTTATAGGTTTGTAAAGGGTAAAATGAAAGTTAAGGACAGTATAACACGTTTGAGGGGTGGAGATGAAACTTACGAAAGAGGAGAATTGTGTGAAATAATGAACAACTGGCTGCAGTCAGTCCATGTTTTGGAGGAGGAATTTAGGGAGCCTGGAATGAAACCCAGGCTGACGGGAATGGCAGAAATTACAGTTGACGTGAATGAGGTGCTACAGCTGAAGGATTTGGATGTGACCAAAGGAATGGGACCAGATGGTGTGGCTGGATGGATCCTGAAGTGTTAGTGTGGTCAGTTTATGTCATCATCAAGACCTCGCTAGAAAGATTGGAAAAGAGCAAGTATTTTGCAAATCTTCAAGGGAGGAGATAGGGAAGATCCACTCAGATACCAGCCAGTATCACTTACTAGTATTCTTTGTAAAATCTGCGAGAAAATTATTAGAAAAAGATGCATAAAGCATTTAGAAGAAAATGAAGTGATAACACAAAGACAGTTTGGTTTTAGGGAAGGAAGATCATGTGTTACTAATCAATAAAGTTTCTACAGTAGGGTGATAGATGTCATACAAAGAGAGAGAAGGATGGGCAGATTATGTCTGTCTAAATCTCATGAAAGCATTTGACAGGGTGCCCTATAGGAGACTGCTGTGAAAGTTGAAGACTTTTGGAGGGGTGTGTGGGAAACTATTAAAGTGGATGGGATATTTTTTGATTGGATGGCAGATGAGAATGGTTATAAGAGACAAGGTTTCACAGTGGAGAAATGTGACTAGTGGAGTACCCCAGGGCTCTGTCTTAGCCCCAGTAATGTTTCTGGTACTGTATATGTAAATGATTTGCCAGAGGATTTGATTAGTTACTTGAGTATGTTTGCAGCTGATGCCCAAATCATGAAACATATTAAATGTATTGATAGTTGTAAAAAACTGCGAGAAGATTGGACAAACTCCACAGCTGGAGCCAGACTTGGAAAATGGATTTTAATGCCAAGAAGTGTTGTGTATTAGAAATGGTAATGAGTGAAAAAAGACCACACTGGACATAAATTGGGTAATGAGATAATTAGTAAAAGAAAAGATGAGAAAGACTTGGGAATTATTATTCAGGATGACTTGTCACCAGAAAAGTATATAAACAAAAGACTTGGGAGTGATTATTCAGGATGACTTGTCACCAGAAAAGCAGATAATCAAAATCATTGGAGGAACTCATGAATTACTGACCAACGTGAGAGTGGCTTTTAATTATATGGATGAGGAAATGCTGAGGGAGTTGATAGTGACTACAATAAGACCAAGACTAGAGTATGTGGCTGTGGTGTGGTCACCTTGTTTGAAGAAGCATATTGATAAACTAGAGAGGGTTCAACGAATGGCAACGGGGATGATACCATGCTTAAGGGAAGTGATGTACAAGGAGAGACTGGAAAAACTGAAGTCACCATCACTGCACGAGAGAAGGGAAAGAGGTGACTTGATCACGATATTTAGAAATGTAAGAAAATTGGAAAGGGTGGATAGAGAGGATCTTTTTGTGTTGGATGATGGAAGAACAAGAGGTCATAACTTCAAGTTGAGGAAAAGTAGATGTCTTAATGATCTTAAAAGGTTCAATTTCCTGAATAGAATCGTAAGTGTTTGGAATGACTAAGATGAAGAGGTGGTGCAGGCAAAAAACATTCATGTGTTCAAAACTAGATTAGATAAATGTAGATATGGAGACAGGATAACACGAGCTGATGATGGAAGAACAAGAGGTCATAACTTCAAGTTGAGGAAAAGTAGATGTCTTAATGATCTTAAAAGGTTCAATTTCCTGAATAGAATCATAAGTGTTTGGAATGACTAAGATGAAGAGGTGGTGCAGGCAAAAAACATTCATGTGTTCAAAACTAGATTAGATAAATGTAGATATGGAGACAGGATAACACGAGCTTACCTCAGTTCCTTTATACTACAAATAGGTATATAAAAATAGGTAAACACACACACACAGGAAGTGTATAAATTACTGGAAACTCCAGATGTAAGGAAAGCTCAAGGACTGGATGGAATCTCTACTTGGGTACTGAAAGAATGCAGAGAACAACTGGCGGATAAGATTCATGGTTTAATTGTGTGTTCTCTGGAAGAAGGGAAAGTGCCTCAGGAATGGAAGGCCAATGTGATACCAATTCTAAGGGAGGAAACAAGGAAGAACCCCTGAATTATAGACCAGTGTCCTTGACCAGCATAATTGCAAAACTGTGCAAGTGAATCCTGAAAGACAGATTGATAAAATATCTAGAGGAGATGAACATTTTGGCTGAAAGTCAGTTTGGATTCAGAAGTGGAAGGTCATGTGTTTCCAATTTGTTGAGCTTCTGCTCAAGAGTGATTGATGTGCTACAGGAGAGCGACAGTTGGGTGGATTGTGTGTATTTAGCTTTGGAGAAAGCCTTTGACAAAGTACCCCACAAGCGACTAATGTAGAAATTGGAGCACATAGGAGGACTGAAAGGAAATCTCCTGGAATGGATGAGAGACTTCTTGAGAGACAGATAAATGAGGACAGTAATAAAAGACAAGATGTCTGGATAGAGGGAAGTAACAAGTGGAGTCCCACAGGGCTCGGTGTTAGCTCCGGTAATGTTTTTGATTTACGTAAACAGTGTGGTAGATGGAGCGAACAGTTATGCAAATCTGTTTGATGATGATGCAAGGATCCTGAGGAGAGTAGAAGTTGAGGAAGACTGTTTAATGCTGCATGAAGACCTGGAGAGGATTCATGATTGGAGCCGGATGTGGGAAATTAAATTCGACACAAAAAAATGAAAAATATTGGAAATGGGTAAAGGCACCAAGGGGCCATCACTGAATTACATGATGGGTAATGAACCAATCACAAAAGCGAGAGAAGAGAAAGATTTTGGAGTGCTGGTCCAGGATAGTTTGTCACCTGAAAAACACATTGACAAGACAGTTGGACGGATGTGGGAAATGAAATTCAACACAAGAAAATGAAAAATATTTGAAATGGGTAAAAGTACCAAGAGGCCATCACTGAATTACATGATAGGTAATGAACCAATCACAAAAGCAAAAGAGAAAGATTTGGGAGTGCTGGTCCAGGATTGTTTGTCACCTGAAAAACACATTAACAAGACAGTTAGAGAGACATGTAAGCTCTTGACTAACATAAGAGTTGCATTTCATTGCATGGATGAGGAAATGATGAAAAAATTGATATTGGCCATGATCCACCCCAGGTTGGAATAAGCAGCAGTAGTGTGGTTTCCACACAGAAATAAATAAATAAGCAAGATCGAGAGAATACAAAGAACAGCAACCAAGATGGTCCTTAGCCTGGGAGATCTGGCATACAGAGAGAGGCTGGAAAAGCTGGATCTGCCTTCCTTAGAAGAAAGGAGAGAGAGAGAGAGAGAGAGGCAACATGTTTGCAGTGCCCAGGGCCATGCTGGGAGTAGATAAAATTGACAGAAAAGATCTGTTTGTATGGGATGGGAGAGTATCAAGAGGACACGGAATGAAACTGAAAAAGCCAAGCTGTTTGAAGGATATCAAGAAATATAGTTTTTCATATAGAAGCATGGACCTTTGGAATAGCCTGGAGAAAGAGATCGTCCAGTCTAAAAACTTATACAAGTTCAAAGAAAAATTTGACATTGAGAAACGGAGACGGGACCATACGAGCATAGCTCATCTCCTGTATGTCACAACTAGGTAAATAACACACACACACACACGACAGAGACGGCACTCTTTGTGGATTGTGGGGAAATAATCACCGAATCAGCAGGGAAAAGGGGACCAGCCTATTGTGATCATATGAATGATTACATGAGTGGTGGTCCTGTCTGATATTAGTAAAAAAATCACAGATTTCGATCAAATATGAGTACAAGACACAGTGGAAGTAGAAAGTTTTCATAGATTGCATCGTGGCGGCAAGAGATACTTCATTGTTTATATCTGGTGGTGATGAATTTGTGGGCTTCATTGTTGAGGATAAGGGTAAAGGAAGTACTAAAGAGAACCAAACAAGAGCAGCAGGAATGGAGAAAATGGTGAAGAATGTCCAGGCATTAAAAAAGGTAAGGACAATAATTAGAGAGAGTCACAGGAACGGATCTTGGAACAGGAGAAAGAGATTAAGATAAAGCAGAACCAGTTGGCAAGCATCTGCACACACAGTGCTGAACAAGAAAGACAAGTTACAGAATTAAAAGTGAGTAATGAATATGCCTCAAATGAAATAAAACAGCTCAAGAGGGAAACTAAGAGGTTGGAAGAAGAAAGGGGCCAGATGGAAACTAAACTAGATCAGCATGAATCAAAATCAAGGATGCAAGATGAATACATTAATGAAATCAGGAACAACACAAGGGGTGGAAGAAAATTCTAGAGGAAGGAAACATAAATTTGAAAGAGAGTATAGAACAAAAAGCTAGGAAAAGGTGGAGAAGGAAGTGGTTAGGGTACTAAGAAGTAGAGGATCTTCAGTCAGGGATGTGGCAGGCAAGAAAAAATGCATGATAATTTCATGGGTACAAGAAAAATGTATGACAGTATGATCAGAAAGGGAGAAAGAAGAACTGAGTAAGGCTAAAGAGATAGTAGTTATGGAGGGTAACAACAAAGCTCAAGAAGAGATTAAAGTAGTGATTAGGCTAGGAAAGTATGAATAAGGAGGGGCAAGGTCACTTAAAAGTAAAGTATAAGTCTCAGGTAATGAAATGAAATCATAACAGAACATGGAAATTATCAGACAAAGAGGAGTTCAAGAATGTTTGGATAAGGAGAGATGCAAATGAGGAAGAAAGAGCTAAAATAAAGGAGCTAGTAAAGGAAGCAAAGGCAAAAAATGAACAGAGAATGAAGGCAGAGAAGACAGTGTCCTATTGGAGAGTTACGGATCAGAAATTGAGAAAGTGGTACTGACAAAGAGAGGTAGAGAAGAGGAAATAAAGAACAACAAAAAAAGTTGGAAAGTGCCATATACTAATGTTGATGGTTTAATTTTGGCAAGGTTAGAAATCAACGATTTCTTGAGGGTACATGAGCCAGATGGTATGTGTTTTGTAGAGACCAAGATAGGAGAGGCTATTGATATCCATATGGGAGATGGTAAATACAAACTGTGGAGAAGAGATGGAAAAGAAAAGACGGGAGATGGAATGATAGCAGTGAAGAACAACATGAATGTGGATACTGTGGAATTGGGAGAGGGTAAGGCTGAACTGATAAATATGAAATTAGAAACTGGAGAGAATGGCAAGAGAGACATCGCAGTAGTGTATGTTCCCCCTGAAGACAAGGGCATGGGATGATGACAAATACTAGGAGATGTTGTCAGACATGGTTAGATGTCTACAGAAAGTGACTGAAAAAAGCAGCAACATAATTCTGATGGGTGATTTTAATTATAAAGAGGTGAACTGGGAGGAATGGGACTCAGGAGGCAATAAAGAGTCATGGGGCACTGTAATGTTAAATATAGCAATGAATAATGTAATGACTCCGTGGGTCAAAGAAGAGACAAGATTCAGAGGTGATGACACACCAGCAAGACTGGATTTACTGCTGACCAAACAACTTGACATAATTGAATCTTCAAAATACCTTTGTCCAGTTAGAAAAAGTGATCATGTGGTCATAGAGTTCCAGAAGATAAAAGGGAATGTGGTGCCAAGAGATGAACTTTATAGGCAGGGAATATACAACTTTGGGAAAGCAAACTTTACAGGATTGTGGAAATTTTATATGTAGAGAGGAGGAGAGAGGTGAAAAGATTAGTAAGAGAGAGTAAGAAGAGAGTGGATGAGGAATTTGGAAGGAATTTGAGTGCAAAGTGGAGGGAATGTAAGAAAATGTTCTGGAAGGAGATAAAGAGAGCTAGACAGGGTGCCAACGAAGTCAGTGGGGATGTGAAAGATAAAAATGGTAGATTACTAGTGGAGAAGGTAGAAAAAGTAAACAGACGGAGAGAACACTTAAATGAACTGTTGAACATAGAGAATGAAAGTAATGCAAGTATAAGTGGCTGGGGAATGGCAGGGAGAAGGAAGGTTGTGAGAAGAGAGGAAGAAATCAGTAGGATGGAAGTGGTGGAAGCAATGAAGAAAGTTAAAATGGGAAAAGCCCCAGGAATTGATGAAGTGTGTGGTGAAATGCGGAAGCATGGGGGAAAGATACTAATAGAATGGATGTGGAAGGTGTACAGATTGGCCTGGGTGAAGGGTAGAGTCCCGGAGGATTGGAAGTCAGGTATAATTATTCTTCTGTACAAAGGAAAAGGGGGAAAAGCAGTGTGTGTGGTAATCATAGGGGCATTTGCCTTCTCAGTGTAATAGGAAAAATATATGGTAGGATACTTATTGACAGAGTTAGGGAAATAACAGAGGAATTAGTTGGAGAAGAACAGGGAGGTTTTAGGAAGGGAAGAGGTTGTGTAGACCAGACATTCATTCTTAGATCCTTAGTGGAAAAGTTTCTAGAGAAGGGAAAGAAGTTGTATGCAGCTTTCATGGATCTGGAGAAAGCATATGACAGGGTGGATAGACAAGGATTGTAGAAAGTATTAAGAATATATGGAGTGGATGGGAAGTTGTTGAAGGCAGTGAAGAGTATATATGAGGGTGCTAAGGCTGCAGTGCATGTGGATGGCAAACTGGGTGAATCTTTCCATTTGAAGGTTGGATTGAAAAAAGGATGTGTCATGTCTCCATGATTGTTCAATCTGTACATGGATGGGGTTATAAAAGAGATACAAGGTCGGGCAGTGGATGTTGGAGCGGCCCTAGTGAGAGAGGGCGGAGTATGGAATCTCCCTGTGCTGTTGTTTGCAGATGATACTGTGTTGTTGAGCGAAGATGAAGGGGAGCTCCATGGCTTGGTAGATGAGTTGGGGAGAGTGTGTAAGAAACAGAATCTAAAGGTGAATATAGGGAAGAGTAAAGTGATGGTCTTCGAGAGAAGTGAAGCCGGTGAATGTACAGTGAGATTGGATGGGGAGAATATGGAGAATGTGAGTGCATTTAAGCACTTGGGTAGTGTGATGAGTAAGGATGGAAGTCTGGAGGGTGAAGTTCTTGAAAGGGTGCAGCAGGGAAGGAAGGTTGCTGGTTCGTTGAAAGCAGTGATAAGAAACAGGGAGGTGAGCATGGACGTGAAAAAGTTGTTACATGACAGTATTGTGATACCAACTCTGACATATGGAAGTGAAGCTTGGACCCTGTTGGAAGGACAGAAGTCAAGAGTGTGAGCAGTGGAAATGAGTTAT
This sequence comes from Birgus latro, assembly GCA_018397915.1. Classification (NCBI taxonomy): domain Eukaryota; kingdom Metazoa; phylum Arthropoda; class Malacostraca; order Decapoda; family Coenobitidae; genus Birgus; species Birgus latro. The sequence goes on from JAGKTI010039875.1 coordinate 9,582, forward strand.
TTGAGAGGAGCATGTGGAGTCACATGGAGAGACAGACTAACAAATGAGGAAGTGAAGGAGCGTTGTGGTGTGGTTGTGGACGTGATAGGAAGCGTTAGGAGAAACACGTTGAGGTGGTTTGGGCATTTGGAGAGACTGACGAGGAGAGTGTATGTGAGTGAGGAGGAGGGGGCGAGAGGGAGGGGGAGGCCGAGGATGAGATGGAGGGATGGAGTGGAGAGGTACAGTCACGCTCCCTAATTTAGACCCACCCCGAGCCAAGCCCAGAGCTGAGGGAGGCAGTAGCCACTGCTCTTAAACGAACTTGTTTACTAGCCACCCCCAACTCCTCCACTCACTCCCTCCCCCCTCCCTCTCGCCATCCAACGTTCTTTCTCTACCTTACTGCATTCCTTTCCACCCTCACCTCTTACTGAAACAATCACTTACTGAAGAGGACAATGCTGGACAGTATTAGACAGTAGATTTGAGAAAACCTAGGGCATAAAAAAAAGTAAGACCTGAATATATTATTTCTCTTAATAAATTACCTCAAGGGAAACTGTTGTAGAGGCTTTATTATACTATCACTCAGGTGATAAATTAGCCTATACAGTTTGTATTGCTGTAATGCTTTTATTTTTACAATTACTATATTTCAATGATTATTATCTATCTATCTCTATCTATCTATTGCCAGTCGCCTCAATCCCGAACGGGGTGGCCACAAACAAATCGCCTCCATGTCACTCTGTCCCCTGCCATTTCACTACCACGCTCCCAACTCACACCCTCCTCTCATATACCTCTCCACTCCATCCCTCCATCTCATCCTTGGCCTCCCCCTCCCTCTCGCCCCATCCACCTCACTCACATACACTCTCCTCGTCAATCTTTCACTCTCCATCCTCTCCACATGCCCAAACCACCTT
>JAGKTI010039877.1:0-10492 GCA_018397915.1 Birgus latro
AGGTACAAGTTGAGAGACAAAGGCGAAAGAGTTTACCTAGGCAGGGTTTAAGCACAGAAACACAGTTTTTGAGAACAACAGGAGGGACTCCATCAGGACCATGTGCCTTTTTAGTATTGAGGCCAGTGATGGCAGAAAACACATCAGCTGAAGAAATTTTAATGTCAGTCAAGAGGAAGTCAGAGGGGGGAAGTGATGGAGGAATAGCACCAGAATCGTCTAAGGTGGAATTGGAGGAGAAAGTCTGAGCGAAGAGATCTGCTTTATCAGTAGAAGAAATAGCTACAGAGCCATCAGAGTGGAAAAGAGGAGGGAAGGATGATGAGGTAAAGTTGTTAGAAAGGTTTTTGGCAAGGTGCCAGAAGGAGCGAGAAGAATTCGAGTTGGAGAGTTGGGAACATTTAGCACGGATGAAATTGTTTTCAGCAAAGCGAAGAACAGACTCAGCACGATTCCGGGCAGAAATATATAAAAGGTGTGATTCAGGGGTGGGTTGGCTCCCGTACCTCTTATGGGCCCTCTCCTTGTTGCGGACAGCATTAGAACAAGCGTGATTAAACCAAGGCTTTCTTGCATTAGTCAGAGGATATGAGAAAGGAATGTATGCTTCCATGCCCGAGAGAATAACCTCTGTAACACGCAAGGCACACTCAGATGGCTCCGGCCAAGGAAGCAATAATTATTCCATGGAAAATCAAAGAAGTACTGCCTGAGGGCCTCCCAATCTGCAACTCCAAAGTGCCACAGGCGGCGTTTCTTTGGAGGGTTCACAGGCTGTACTGGAGTGATTGGACATGTTAAGGTAATAAGATTATGATCGGAGGAGCCCAACGGAGAGAAAAGATGAACAGTGTAAGCAGAAGGATTAGTTGTTAGGAAAAGGTCAAGTATGTTGGAACTCTCTCCAAGGCGGTCAGGGATACGGGTAGGGTGCTGTACAAGCTGCTCTAGGTCATTAAGGATAGAAAAGATGTAGGCTTGTTCACCAGGTGGATCAGTGAAAGGAGAGGAGAGCCAAAGGTGGTGGTGAACATTGAAATCTCCTAGAATGGAGATTTCAGAGAAAGAAGAAATGGATAGAATGTGTTCCATCATAGAAGTAAGATAGTCAAAGAATTTTTGATAGTCAGTAGAATTAGGAGATAAGTAAACAGCACAGATATATTTAGTCAGAGAATGACAGGAAAGCTGAAGCCAGAGAGTAGAGAATTCAGAATCAAGCTCAGGAACACGAGAGCAACTCTTCTTTAGCAGGTCACTTGGGGGTGAGGAAGACACTCTCCTGCATCTGGCAGCATTTTTATTGGCCTGGAATCCGTCGAGATGTCACCCAGTTCTGTAGGTCATGTCACGCCTGTCAGCTAGTCTGTAAGAGCAATAAGCCGATCCCGGCGGCTCCTTTGATTCCTCTACCTGTGTTTGAGGCCCCATTCACTAGAGTCCTTGTGGACATTGTCGGCCCTTTGCCTAAAACCTCTTCAGGCCACCAGTACATCCTCACAATGTTAGACATGGCCAGTAGATATCCTGAAGCCATTCCCTTGAGGAATATTTTTGCTAAATTGGTTGTAAAAGAGATGCTGACCTTTACCCGTTTTGGCCTCCATAAGGAAGTTCAATCAGACCAAGGCAGTAATTTTAATTCCAGTCTGTTCAGACAAACCCTTAAGGAGCTAGGCGTCTCCCAGATCACATCCACAGCATATCATCCTCAGTCAGGGTGCATTAGAGAGGTATCACCAAACTTTGAAGCACATGCTCAAGAAGTTTTTTGATGATGAAAAGGACTGGGACAAGTTTGCCTTTTTTACTGTTTGCAACTAGAGAGGCATCGAGTGAGTCTTTAGGCTACTCCCCATTTTAGTTGATCTTTGGCCACGAGGTAAGAGGCCCACTTAAACTCCTCAAAGAACAATGGGTCAAGGATGATGATCAGATTAACTTGCCAGACTATGTGTCAAAATTTAAAGAAAGATTGGCCTATAGCATGGAAGTAGCCAAGGCACACTTAGAGTCATCTCAGGAGATGAAGAGATGGTATGACCACTCTACGATAAAGTTAGGAACAGGGTCTTCAACCCAGATGACTTAGTCCTTGTTTTACTACCCATTCATGGTCAGCCTCTGCAGGCAAGTTTTACAGGCCCTTATGTGGTTGAGAGGAGGGTAGGTGAAGTGAATTATGTCATTTTAACCCCAGACCGGAGGAAGGAATGGAGACTATGCCATATCAATATGTTGAAGGAGTACCACAAGCGAGACGTGGACCCCCCTAAGGCTACCGAGATGGCGGAGAACGAGAGCTGCCCTTTGACTTTGGACCAGATGACCAGTTGGAGAGGAAACCAGGGCACTTGGGGTATGCTGGCTGATACACTCTCCCACTTGACTACAGAGCAACGTGCCCAGCTGGTTGCACTTTTCAGCAAGTTCCCTGATGTCTTCCGGGACACCCTAGGACGGACGGATGTGGCACAGCATGATGTGGTCGTTGGAGATGCTGGTCACCCTACCGGGCTAGTCCTTTGAAGCAGACCATCATCCAGAAGGAACTGAACTACCTGTTGCAGGAAGGGTAAATCAAACCCTGTCAAAGAGAATGGAGCTCCCCGGTCATAGTGGTTCCTAAACCCGATGGGTCCCATCGTCTTTGCATTGATTACCGTAAAGTTAACTTTCTTACAAAAACTGATACTTACCCACTTCCTAGAGTAGATGGCTGTGTAGATGCTATTGACAGTGCTAAGTACAGTACTTAATCAAGTTGGATTTGACGAAGGGATACTAGCAAGTCCCTCTCACAGAAAGGCCCAAGAAATTTCCTGTTTTGTGGTTGGTGGCAGTACTTATAAATGTAAAGTCATGCCCTATGGTATGAAGAATGCTCCTGCCACCTTCCAAAGGATGATGAATGATCTCACCCAGGGTTTGGATGGTTGTGTAACCTACATTGATGATGCTGTAATCTTTAGCAATACTTGGGAACAACACTTGAGCCAACTAGATGCCTTGTTGCAGAGACTGTCCTCTGCTAATTTAGTGCTTAATTTAACAAAATGTGAATCTGTAAGGGCTCGAGTGCAGTACCTAGGTTATGTTTTTTTAATTTTTTTTTTTATGTGTCTGACTCTGGGCATAGGCATCACAGCCTGCTCTCAAGGCCCAGAAGTCCTCCTACGTACCATACACTTCTACATGTGGTCGGCTTAGGCCAAGTGAGTCCACCTGATGTAAAAGTTCAGGCCATAGTTAATTCTCCCCAACACAAAAATAAAAGAGAGTTGCAATGATTCTTGGGTATGGCAGGGTACTACAGAAGCTTTGTCCTGAACTTCTCTGATCTTGTAGCCCCCCTCACTGATTTGTTAAGAAAAGGAGTCAAGTATGAGTGGAAGCCAGAATGTGAGGATGCCTATACAAAAGTTAAAGCCATCCTATCAAGTCACCCAGTGCTTCAAGCTCCCAATTTTGACAAACCTTTTAAATTAGCTGTTGATGCTAGTGGCCGAGGGGATGGCGCAGTTTTGCTTCAGGATAATGATCAGGGCTTTGAGGTGCCTGTGTGCTATTTCAGCAAAAAATTCATTAAGCCCAAAGGAATTATTCATCTACTGAGAAAGAACTCCTTGCACTCATACTTGCCCTCCAACACTTTTCTGTATACAGTGGGGCCCCTTGGATAGCGACCTTATTAGTCCACCAAAATGGCTGCTATCCATGAAATCGCTACCCGAGGGGCAAACTTCTTACCCCCTCAAAAAATTAATATAGTCCTGGACTCCTTCAGCTATACCCCTAATTTCCTCCATTACCCATCAGTATCATGTCATATTTCTTCAGTACTAAGATAAACGTATACCACATACTCAAAAAATTATCTTTTTCTTTTCTTTGGCTTGCCACGCATGTGTTGTCTGGCCTTTTCAGTCACTTTTACATTACCAGCACTTCCTGTTTTTTCTCTGGGCCACCACCACCACTTGGGCCAGCTCCCGAAGTTGAAGCCAAGATATTAGAACACTCAGTAGCCAGACAATAAATGGAAGGTCACAAAAAACTTTAACAATGGCGAGAGACTGTGACAAGTCGAATGAATGTGCGGTGTGTGGATAAACAAACAATCTTCTTCTTCTTCTTGGGGTAACTGCGGGGAGGTTCACCTTCCACCCGTCAGTATCGCCTAGATACTGGCATTCCTCCAAGAGAAAAGTAAAGGTAAAGGAAAAATTTAAACCTCTAAAATTTGGTAGGAGAGAGGCAGTTGGAGATTAGTTATAAGAAAAGCTTAAGATACATACTTTCACTCCACATGGGTCAATGAACTGAATAATGATAGTTGGTTAGTTTAAAGATTTCCTTCACCTATAGTGAAGGCTGGGCCATACATTAGCCCAGTCAGTGGGGTGTTGGCTGATTAAAATAACATGAAGGGGGAAGACAGAGCCTGGGGAATGCCCAACACACACACACCCTGTCTTCTGCTGGCTTTGTGGTGTGTGTGAATGACGACAGACTCGCACTCACTATCAGTGTTACCAGCTCGCTACGTGTTAAATGCCTAGCGGATTTTCACTAACCGAGCAGCATTAATCGCTATGAGATAGTTTCATTCCTGTCGTTACCCATGGATTCGCTACCCAAAAAAACACTACCTGAAGGGCTCCACTGTATGCTGGTCTAGGGTCAGGTGATATAGTGTACACTGATCACCACTCTCTGAAATTTTTGTCCCAATTTAAGGACAAAAATCTTAGACTGACCCGCTGGGCCCTATTTTTGCAAGAATACTCCCTTGATGTAAGACATGTACACAGGGTCGAAAATGTTCTAGCAGATTACCTGTTGAGAACTTAATTTGTACAGTGTCCAGAAATTTCCCTTGGGAAATTTCTTCTCTCAGGAAGCCAGATGTTACTGGCGTAGTAACCCCAGTTGTGAGATAGAAATAGGAGAGGAAGATGATAAGTGTACAGATAAAACGAGCCGCTAAGAAATCAGTTAATCTTTACTTATCGTTTTCTGACATGGTGGGTTGGACAAAAGGGTCAAGTCCTACCCAGCTGTGTTTGCTCAGCGATCAGAGGTTCAGTGGAAATAGATACGAGGAGATTAACACAAAGATCGTATTTCCCAAATTAACTACTCCTGCCCATGAGAAAGTAGGTGTAGCCTAAGACGGCCAAACCTATTTCCAGAGTAACTACCAATCAAAATACTGTATGCCAAGTCCTTCTCTGACTTTCTTGATGGCTCATTACTGGCTATGGGTGAGCTGAGTAAGGCCTCCTATGGGTCACGCGTGGGTCTATTATTGAAGAGTGACTGGAGATTGTATTCTAGACAGCCTAATGGCTAAATGTCTGAAAGAGGCAGAGAAACAGACTTAATATAAGCTCCCAACTTAGCAAGGAGCGTCAATTTCAAGAGACACATTCATACGTCTTTGTTACAGTCACGTACATTGTTTGTAACAGTTTATTACACTTTCCCCCATAGTTTCTCGTTGCTCAATACGTGACGTTGATTACAAAAGACACTGTTTTGCACCATGATTAGTTTATTCGCTACTCCAACTNGTAAGAGTACCTAGTTTATATTTGTATTACACAAAGCTATGTGTGCATTTCCCCCATTGTAAAATGAATTCTGGTATCTTCTTTGGTGTGTGTATGTTATAGTGTACAGTAAAGTTGAGTTAGTTTTCTTGTGAGCTTTACCTTATCCTTTTTGGTGGTTAATTTAAGGGCTAAGTGTGCACAATAATATATACACATCAGTAACAATAGGCACACAATTCACTGCTTTAGTTGAAGTCCCATTCCACCCTTGTTACTTCATGTTGCATCACCCCATTCACAATGGAACAAGAAATGAACAAGAGCTTGACACTACAGAGTATTTCAGCAAAATCCCCCCTCCTGCAACCAACACTGTAATTCACAAACACATACAGAACTACATAGCCACCATAGCCATCCAGAAACTCAAGCCAAACAACATCCTTCATGAACCACCACCAAAAATACACCCCTCAGAAGCTTCCCTATTCAGAGAAACCTGAATACACATACTCAGACTGCAAAGTAGCCACCACCCTTCCCTGCTATGGTACAGTCGCCCAAAGAAGTGATGGCAGAGTTTCAGATTGGTACGATCACTCTGCACTGCCATACCTTCAGTGAAAACTTGGTGAATATAATATGAAAATTCTGTGCTTTCATCACGTCATATCAAATAAAATAAATACTATATTACACTAACAATTATGTAAAATGAATAACACAAGGCAGTGATATATTAGAAGTTAACACAGATATGTTTCCCAATTTGAATAAATGTGTAATGTATTACTCCGCACGCGACACGTAGTGTAACTCCATATTCCTAATGTATTTGATTCCCACGATTTCAAATACAAATGCTCGTTTCGAAGAACAGTTAAGGATAATTCTTGTGACTGCAATACACTACTTTATTTTCAAATGTTATGGTGATGATATAGCAATAAGGATGCCACAACAATGAAATTGTTCTTAGTAATAAGCGTAGGCTAATACCCTACCTGCGGTTGCAGCAAGACCATTCTGCTTTTATTCCTTGTCTTCTCCTCACTTATAATACTTATAATTAGCTACTTTATTCCCAGTGATGCAAACTTATTTACAGCTGTAAGGAGGTATGACAGAGTTTACCCTTTTCTCTTACATTAGGCAATAAAGAGGATGAAAACAAGTTTACGTGTATAAACTGTTGCACTGCAAACACACAAGTTGTTATTTTCCAAGGAGCTCCGACTCTCGGCAAATTCTCCTGGGGTTCTTTCTTTCTGTATAATTCATTAGCGTATATTAATTCTACCAGAGATTTTTCTTAATGGGAAAACTGGCCAAATGCAGATTAATAACTGCATGTCACAGAGTAAAAGTAGTCTCCTTTCATGCTAGTTGATCAAGCCGATTACCCACTTTCTGTCACGACCATGGAGAAAACAGAAATGGAAATACTCTGCTTTAAATTTTCCCAAGTATTGTAAGCGAATTTATTTTATAAATAATAATGGCTGATTTTAGTTACTTATTCAATCTCTTTTCTTTTCAATATTATGTTACTAAAAATTATTGCATGTTACCAAACTTGATATGAACTCCACAAATTATTCCTGACTGTCCCTGAGCGATAGTTTTGACATTTCAACTGGTTCCGTTTAGGATTTCCTATTATCGTAACAAACGCACTGTTTCCTACAGTTTTGAAATATACCGGTATTTTGACGTTTATTTATTGTTTTCTACAACAGTTTTACATAATAGGTTTCACCTTGTTAAGATATGAGGAGGAGTGTGCATGCCATCGCTGACCGATAACTTCTGGATACTCCACCGTCACTTCTTAGGCCGACTGTACCAACAAAAAATAAACTTACAACAATTATCTCTGACCACACTGCAATGCAGCCTTGCACACCACATCATACTTACTCACTAAAAGCACCACACTATCACAATACGAACAGGCCTTCAATATAACTTCAACAAAGGACCTCTGGGAGCAACCAGTCAAAGTTGCAAGTTTCCTATGGTCCATTGGGCTCATAAGGTGATCATGGGGTTGCAACAACACCAAAACCAACACAGTTCTTATGGTGGACATCTCTTCCAACAATTTTTTTTTCTTTCTACTTTTTTTATGGTATTTCTCACATTAGTGAATGGCTTGACGATGTCCACCTAGCAAGTACTCCACCTTGCAATGCAAATGCCAAGAAACCTAGAAAAGCACTTACTCTTAAGGCAAATGTGCAAGTCTTGTTAAATAAAATCCTCTCACAGGACCAGTACACAACTGATACACTTTTGTAGTAAACATACAAACTGTTCATGCACTTTTATAGTAAACATACTTACAGTTGATGCACTTCTGAGGATTTCATCTTTGTGATTTTAGTCTGAATATTCTGAGCAACTTAACTTCTTAATATTAATATATTACTATATCAATTCTTATATATCACTTTTCTACTAACCCCTGCTGCACTGCAGATCTCACATGAGGAACAGTAAAGGTCTGCATGGACAACACTGCAAGCCTTACATGAGGTTCAATTTACGCTAATTATGAAACAATGTTAGGAGGAGGCCGTAGCACGGGCCGAACAGGGTGGTACTCCCGAGGGGAATGGGAATGCTGGTGATAGGGAGAGATGGAGCTCCTGTTTCACTGGCTACCTAACCATCCCCCTTTGCTGACCTTTTCAGTGTGACAGTAACATGGAGAGTAGACCAGCATACTCTCCCAAACATTTCCTCTAACTATCCTACACCACATGCACTTTACATATCACACAACGTATCCCACTACGTTACAGGGGTTGACGCCAGCAAGGGCATGTGGCCAGAAAACTTTGCCCCCGCTACCTAGTGGTGGACTTATTGGGGGAGGCATAACAGGGGTTCCGCCGGCATAGATCGTGGGTACGGGGCGAGATGAGGCTTGAACCTGTGCTAGAGGGTACAGGGAATTGCGGTTCCCAGGCTGCCGCTTCCACCCAATAGAGAGGGGCCCGAACCTGGGAGTAGCGCCCCAGGAGGCTGCCCTATCAGTGGGTTAATGGCAAGGCAGTTGCAGTGCCAAGGCGCGCTTGGAGGGTGTCCCTGCAGCTGTCCTGGAAGGGTGCCCCGAGGCCACTACCACAGAGACAGGCAAGCTGGTGGGCTAGGGGTCCCAGATCCATTGCCTGGACCTAGGGCTGTACAATGAGTAGGGCCTGTGGAATATTTACCCCCCCTTTATCTTATCAACTATGATTTACAAATATAAGAATCAAAGCAAGCCTGAGAACAGTAAATCACCCGGGGGGTTCAGAGTGGGTTCGTGGAATGTGGGAAGTTTGAGGGGAAGAGCGGAGGAAGTCGCTGAGGCATTCAATAGGAGGTAGGTGGATGTGCCATGTTTGCAGGAAGTCCGGTACTGGGGTGGATAGCAAGAAAGATTGTTTGGAAGGATTGCTACTATAAGTTAATCTGGCAGGGGGGAACTGACGAAAATGGGGGTGTGGGTGTGTTGGCTCCGGAGAAATGGGTGGAATATGTTATGAATGTTATGAGAGTAAGTGATAGGATATTAGTAGTGAAAATTTTGATCGGTAGGAAAATGATTGTAATTATATCGGCATATGCTCCACAGGCAGGATTGGATGATGCAGAGGATAGATTTTGAAATAATTTAATACGTGTAGTAGGTGGTATGGGCGATGATGAGGTGGTGGTCTGGGGAGGGGATTTGAATGGTCATGTGAGTGAAGCAGCTCAAGATTATGAAGGAGTCCATGGGGGATGTGCATATGGTGTGAGGAATGCGGAAGGGGAAAGAATACTCGAGTTTGGGGAGGCTATGGACATGATTGAGTGCGATACACATTTTAGAAAAAGAATGAAACGGTTGATTATGAACGAGTCCGGGAGAAATAGCAGTCAGATAGATTATTTTCTGGTCAGGAGGGTTGATAGGAGGATACTGAGGGATGTTAAAGTTATAGGACACGAGGAGTGTGTGCAGCTGCACAAACTGTTTATTTGTGACTTGGTGCTTAACCCCTTAACCGCAGGTCGTCACTTTCGTGATGGTCCGGTGCAATGAATCAAACCGCGGGGCGTCACTTGAGTGACTCTGTCTTATTTTTAATTCCCCCGGGCTTTCAGGTGGTGACTTGCATCATCTATCAGTACTGTCAATGTCCAACAATAGTCAGTGCTGCTAATGTCATCAGTACTCCCATCCATTGTTGACAATTTAGTCATTTTCCCCAACTCTAGACTACCCTCCCTACCTCCCCTCCATTACCCTCTCGTGTCGTCTGCTCAGTCGCTCTGCGCTAAGTAAATCTTCCCCGGATTTTTCCATTCGTTTCATCCATTCAAATAAGCCCTATGCCCTATTCTTATACAAAATAATATATATAAGTAATCCCTCCAATATCCGTTGTAATAGAGCCAAAGGCATGTCCGAATATTGGTTTTGTCCGGATATTGGTCCTGAGGCTCCAGCACTGGTTTTTCATGACCCTAACCTAACCTAACCCAAATCAGAAAACTACCTTCCTTCCTCCCTAGTGGACATGTATGCACTTATTTAGGTCCCTTTTCACATAAATAATGCACACATAGCATGAATTTATTGAATTTTAACCAAAAAATGATGATTTAGGGGTGAGTGAGTCATAGGAGCTCAGAACTTGCCAGCATAGTATAAGTAAGTATCGGACATGGAAATCATCTTTACTCACATTTTATGCATTAAATCATTGGATACAAAGCATCAAATACAGTAAATGATGTTAATTGCTACCAGAAAAATGGTTAGGTTAGGTTAGGTTATGACCGGACAACAAATTCACTGCTTCAACCTTTTTCATAGCTGGTGCACTTAATAACCATGCATGAAAGAATTAAATTAAAAGCAGGAAATTATGATTAACACAATGTTAGGTTAGGTT
>JAGKTI010039878.1:0-10492 GCA_018397915.1 Birgus latro
TTTTTTTTTTCCCCTCCCTCCGGCCCACATTTTCCTCTTGCTCAAATTTCTCTCGTCCCCTCTGTACTTTCGTGTACTGTTGAGAGAGAGAGAGAGAGAGAGAGAGAGAGAGAGAGAGAGAGAGAGAGTTGCCCGTACACTTTGATGATGTTCAGCCAGAGCGACTTTTTTTCTTTTTTGATGTTCCGTTGCTTATAGTAATTCAAAGTAACTATTATACAGTGTAACTCGATAACATTTTACTTCCAGCTAATATTATACTTTAAAATGAAACACGGTCACTGAAGCAGGATAAATGGAATTGTTTCAAAGTTTTCCGTCCCGTGTTTCAGATAGGTCAGCAAGGAAGAGTAATGATACGGTACTTATTCTTTTTGTTGATTTTTCTTCCCCTTCGCCCGTCCCTTTTCTGATTTCCTCTTCACCTCTCCCTTGTCTCTTCTCCTCCATCTCTCATTCGTAACCTCTCCCCTTTCTTCCTCCCTCTAATTTATTCCCTCCCCTCTCCGGCCTGTCATTTTCTTTCGCATTTTCCTCGCATCCCTCTTTTCTCTCTCTCCTTATTTCTCTCACCCCTTTTCTTCCCTCCACCATTCTTTGATTGTCTTTTCCTTCCCGTTCACTTTGTTAGCCATTTTCTTTCATTCCTTATTCCTCCAATCCTTATTTCTTCTCTCTCTCTCTCTCTCTCTCTCTCTCTCTCTCTCTCTCTCTCTCTCAGGTCTTATCTCCCGAATCTCTTTTCTCTCTCCCTGTGTCATCCACATTCCTTCCTTCCACTTTTCTTCCCCTGTTCCTCGTTCTCCCAAATTCTTTCACAGCTTTTTCTGTCTCCATTCTACATTTCACGGTTTCTATTCTTTCTTTCTTTCTTCTTTGCTCTTCTTTGCTATATTTTTTTTTTTTTTTACTCATTTTGCCTGTTTATTTTTTCCGTCAATTGCTTCTCATTTTCTGTGTTTATCTCAATTCTGTGTCTTCGTTTTCTTTGTTGCTGTAATCCTGCTTCTTTTCTCTGACACTTTGGCTTAATCTTCATCTTCTTTCTTCATCCTCTTCCCCTTTCCACCGTTCATCGTCCTTCTCATCTCCTTCTCCCCACTTTTTCTTCTTCTCCCTCCTCCCCCTCTTCGTCTCTCCTCGTGTTCTGTCCGCCGCTTCTCCATTCTCCTTCCTCCTCCTCCTCAGTTCCCCATCTCTCCTCCTCCTCCAGTCCTCATTTCCTCCTGCTTTCCTCCTCTCCACCCGCCCGTCTCTTATTGTGCTCAACTGGCGAGGATTAATGACGCCTTTTTGTCCCCGCTCCGCCTTCGAGACATTCCTCTGTCCCGCCCTGATTCCTGAGCTACCCAGTGGAGGCGACGTGAGAGCGAGATGGGAAATGATGGCCTGAGAAGCGGTGGGAGAGTGATGAGGAAAAGGAGGAGAAGCAAGGAAAGGGAGACAGAGGGAGAGGGAGGACGAAGGTGAGGAAAAGGTGAAAGGAGTTCTGGCGAAGTGAGGCGATGAGAACTAGGAGGAGAAATGAAAGCCTGAGAAGTGGAGGGAAAGAGATGAGGAAGAGGAGGAAAGCAGATGGAAGGGGAGGAAGAGGAAGAGGAGGAAGGGAGAGACAGGGGAGAAGAACAAGTACTGGTAAAGAAAGGGAGAGGAAGAAGAAGGAATGCTGTGGATGTGAGGCAGTGAGAGATGGGAGATGATAAATGATGGGCTGAGAAGCGGACGAGTGCGATTAGGAAGAGGAGGAGGAAGGAGAAGATGGAAATGGAAAGCGGAGGAAGAAAAGGGGCATGAGACCGTGTTGGGGAGCTCTGACGCAAGATGTACGATGGACTGAGAAGTGGAGAAGAATGATGAGGAAAAGGAAGAGGAGGAGATAGAAGAGGAGGAGAAAGAAAAGGAAGATTAGAAAAAGGAAAACCTGGTTACGAAGGATGGGGAAGGAGAAGGAAAGGATGGATGATGAGAGAACGGGACAGGACTGAATATGGATGAATAAATGATGAAACGTAAGAACAAACACACACACGCGCGCGCGCACACAGGGAAGGAAGGACAGCACAGCAGCGACGAATGAACATAACAACGGAATGAAGACAATTATTCAGGGGGGGATAATAATCAAAGTGACAGAAGCGACAGGAATTGGCGGTAGATTATGTGGAACGAGGTGAATAGGGAGGGAGGCGAAACGGTTAATGGTGCATGGAAAAGGAGAGAGGTGCCAAGGTGATTACGTAGATTTAATGTAAGAGATAAAGGAGAAGGAGGGGAGGAGACTTATATGAGTGGAAAATGTGAAGGAAAGGAGGGAAAGAGGAAGAGAGAGAGGGTGGTGGGGAGATAAAAACTTAGACTAAATGTTTGTGAAGGAGGCGTGGAAGAAGAAAGAAAGAGAAATGGAGGGAGAGGCTAATATGGGTGAGAATGCCATGGAAAAGAGGACAGAGGTGAAAGACGCTGGGCTTAACCAATGTCGGTGGTAGAAGTATGAAATGGAAGTGAGGGAGGAGGGATCAGTTATATACTAAAACGAAAGAGAGAGTCACACGGAAAACGAGAAAGAGGGAAGAGGAGAGGATCGGGAACAACTGATATTGGTGAGACAGGGAAAGGGATAGAGAGAAGGAAGCAGAATGGGTAGGGTTTACAAATAACTTCTGTGAGGGAGAGGAACCTTGAAAATGAGTTAGAGAAATGATGAAAAGGAGACGCACAGAGAGGAAGAGAGGATCAATTTAAACTAATGTGCGTGAGAGAGCGAGGTGATGTTGCAAAAGCCTGTGAAGAAATGGGTGATAAAAGGATGGTGAGATGCTGGGGCGAGGTGATAAACACACGAGAGGATAAAGGCAAGGAGCGGTTTATTGTGGATGATGATGGCGAGAAAGGACGACCGTAGATGATGAAGGGGAAGGTGATGGAGGATAATGGTCGGAATTGTTAAGAACGAGGAACGGGAAATTAATATGACGACTCTGAGGGGCAATGGAACAAGAGAGAGAGGAGAAATCAGTCAAGACAAAGGGAAGGATGGAAGGAAGGAAAGAGGGAAGGCAGCATGAGAATGTGAAGATAAAGTAAAAGGAAGAGAATGATAGCAAAAAGAATAAACAAAGGTGTCGTTCAGAAGACAGGGGAAGGTTTTTAGGGTAGCTTAGATAGGAAAAAAAAAGATTGGCAGAATACAATTCGAAAAGCAGTTAAGATGAGAGGAGAGGAGAGGATGTGAAATGCATGAGGCAGCTTGGATGTCAGAAACAAGTCAGCAGAAAAATGAGATTGGAGACAAGATGGATGAAGAAAAAGGGTACTAAGAAACCTGATGTGCTGGCTTGTAAACAGAAGTGAGTTTAAGAAGGATTGAAAAAAGTACAAGAAAGGGAAAAGGTTGTAAGAAAGAAGAAATGAGAAGGAAGGACTTAAGAGTAGCAAGGGAAGAGATGAGAAAGATTCTAAAAAGTAGGCAAGGAGAAGTGGAAGGTTCTAAAGAGTAAGGGGGAAGTAAAGAACGGTCCTAAAAAAAGGGGGGCCATAAGAGGAGAGATGAGTGCTGGACAAAGTTACTGGGACGATATGAAGGGCGGAGGCTGGAGGAAAGAGAGTTCCCTCGTATTAAAAGCAAGCTGAGAAAGAAAGCCAGCAGAAGGAGAGAGAAGGGCAGAGTTCTAAAAGATAAGAAAAAAGAAGAGAAAGGTTCAGAGTGTCAGAAAAAGGAGGGGTTCTAAAAAGTATGGAACCAAAGAGAGAAAGGACTCATAAGTAAGGGAAGAGTAAGGGGAGGATTAAAAAAAAAAATAAGAGGGTGAGGGGAAGAGAACGGTAAGGCCATAAAAATAAGGGTCACTTACCGTAGATGAGAGGGAAGAGAGTTACTGGCGCGATATGAAGGGTGAGAGAGAGACAGAGACAGAGAGAAAGAGGGGGGGGGTGGTACAAAAAGAAAGGTTCCAGAAGGGAGGAGAAAACGCTGGACTCCGCAGCTGCCCGTTATTGCCATTATGAGTGAGGAAAATTAAACGGTGTGCAGCGCTTAGCAGCAGTAAAGAGAACAGCAGACGCGGCAGGAGCAGACAGGCCACAGTCTCATCACGGGCTGGGAGTGGTCGTCATCCCTTTCCCCTAAACCCGGCCCCTTACACTGACTCCCACCACCTGCTGTGATTAACTCCTTGAAATCGGTGACGCGCGCGCACACACACACACACACACACACACACACACACACACACACACACACAATAGTATCTGACTGTTACGCATCCTTCAGCCTTGATCCCAAATGTATCTTGCCAGTGGGAAAGTCACATCACACCTCGGTTGGACTGCCACAGTTACACATGAGATCGGAGCCTCAAAAACAACAAAACAAAGAACCAATCACCACCACTCATTGACCCACAACCGTACGCTGAGAGCTGTGATTGGCTGGCGGGCTGGCGTATCACTTTCAGGGACGAAAGGGCTAAGTGGTGTGGGGTTACATAGTGATATCAGGGGACAGTAACAATACACTGAATGATAAAAGCTAGCATCATAATCCACTGCATCTACTTCCCACTCGGCGTCTGTCCATCACTCTTTCCCCGACACATTTACCAACGAGAATCATTTACGGGTAGAGGCATATATAAAATCTCTCCTGGCTTCGAAATGTTAGCCAGCAGAGGAAAGTTAGAAGTAGAAGAGTTGAAATGTTAGGCGTACTTCAATTCCTGAATGTACGTACTGCAGACGACTGGGTGGTTTGGTCGGTTTGGCACTGGCCTCCGTTCCAGGGCCGCTCTGGAATCGGTTTGAGTTCCACTGTCTGCGTCGGATAAATATGTGAAAACTAACGCCTTTCTGGAGCAGTCAAGTAACCAAAGCTACACCCTATCACTGCCTACTGCAAGTGTCCTCTGCTTCACTGTCTATGCTATGTAGTTGTCCCCCTAACCCCCTAGGACTTCACCGTGTTATGAGAAGACGCGGGGAGGTTGTGAATGGCAGCGTTGTCGATTCGGCATGGATCAGTTTTTCTGAGATTCAAGCAATGTTAATAAAAAATCTTATCCACTGTTTAAGATAAGTTCCAATAGCTGTTAATTTTTATCATGAACCGATTTGTTTGGCCATTTTTTAATCACTGATATTTACTTGAGTTTATTTCCCAAGTGTTTAGTAATTGTATGAATGAAAATTTAAATGCAGTCACGCAGTTTTATACAGAGCTTGAGCTGATGAAAGTTTAAGAATATGATCCCAGTATTTCGCTGTGCCAGAATAAAGAAAAAAAAAAGAGGAGAAAAAATTTATCGTTCTGGAGAGATGAAACCAAGGGATATATAAAGCAAGAGACTACCGGTTAACCCTGAACGCAGGACGGAAACTAAAAGTGACTGAGGAAAAAACAAAAGCTTTTAAAACGTACGAGCATAAAGTCGAAGGGAAATTTGGTGAGATGGATCCACAAGATAACATACACTGGAACGCTTTCAAATCCAGCCCCATCGAGCGCTGACCTAGAAGAGCAATTTGAAACGCGGGTAAAACTTGGCTATTCCACCCCCCAAAAAAAATTGCCTTCCGTATGAAAACACCGGCAGAGAGAGAGTCTAGTGCCAAGTGGAACACAGAAATCCAGGTGAAATAAATCACGTAAGACTGAGTAGATTCTTATTTGTTCTATTGTACTTACTTAAAATGATCGGAAACTTACTTGTTCGATCCCCAAGCTCATCGTCCTGGAAAGTGAGTCAAATGCGAGAAGGAATATAGAAACAGAGGCTGAGTTGACCCCCTAAATATGAGGATGACTTCTGTATTTAATTCTTGCACACGATTTGAAACGCTGGGGAAAACTTCGCATTATATCCACCCCCTTCCCCCTAAAAAAAGAAAAGAAAAAAAAAAGTCTACCTAGTTAATCGCCCCAGCGAGTCCCTGTGCCAGATGATATATAGAAATCATGGTTAACAATAGCCACTTCAACCCGATGATATCCTTTATTAATTTTAACTTTTTTTTATTTTATTCTTGTTATCGCCAGGCAAAACGTTCGGACGGACTGTTAGAATTGTTCTTTATGGTCAAATTCAAACTATATAAAAGTAGGCCAAAGCAAAATAAAAGCAAAGTAAAGCGAAAAAATAACTGTGAAGAGTACCAGAACGCACAGACTCATTCCTCTTTCTCTCTGGTTCTCCTGGTCCACTTGTAAATCTCTTGCAACACGGACATTACGGAGACACATCCATAACACTGTGTATCCTCTAACGCGTGAGACGAGGAGAGGGGAAAAGAGAGAGAGAGAGAGGGGGGGGGGAAAGGGGGGGAGGGGTAGTGGTGAAAAGTGGAATGGGTGAAGAGAGAAAATAATGGTGAAAGAAGAATGGAATATAGGAATGGGAGAGGAAAGAAGCGAACGAAAAGGGCATGAGTGGAAACAGTGGAATGAGAGAGAAAGTAGCGAGAATTTAGGAAGGTAGGGAAGGGGGAGAGATAAATCCATAATAATTTGCTTCCAGTAACAGGTGAGAGAAAACGTTAAATAAAAAAATATATATATGCACTGAGAGAGGGGAGGAAGAGGGGAATGTTAGGAATGATTGGGGTGAGAGTGGCTGGAGTGAGAAGGAATGACGGGTGAATGATAACGAAACAAAAAAAAGACTGGAAAACGAGAGACTAGAACATGGGAAGAGGAATGGAGAAGAGAGCAAGGGATGGAAGCGAGAGGGAACACGTGGGTGAGAGTGGAGAGAGTGAAAGGAGAGGTAGAGAGGGAAGGGAATGAGTGGAGAAGACGTGGATCAAATGAAGTAAGAATAGAATTTAAAAAAAAGTGAAACATGGGAAGGGGAGTTGAGAGAGGGAAGAAAAAAGTGTAACAGTTAGAGAAAAGTGCTGTCAAACTGGTAGAACTAATGGACACTTGGATAAAATGGAGAGTGGAAAAACAAATGGAGGAGTAGGAGAGAGTGGTAGGTAGAAAGAGAGATGGGAAATCGGGGAAGAGAGAAGGAGGGTGGAAAGAAAGGTGGAGTAACTGAGGGAAGAGTGAGAGAGGTGGAGTGGAGGGAAAGTGGGGAGGTAGTGAACGAATGGATAGAAAAATACTGAAACAATGGATGATGACAGTGTATGAAGGAGAGAGAGAGAGAGAGAGAGAGAGAGAGAGAATAAGACTGGAATAAGAAAGGAGGAAGAAGACACTGTGAACTATAGAATGGATGTGCATACTGAATAAAAAAATAAGAATAACACTGAATGAAAGTGAAAATTAAGGTTCGCAAGAGTTAGTAAAACGAAGAATAGAAAACCGCGAAGATAACGATGAGAGGGAAGAAAAAAACAGGGAGAAAAACCATGAGGAACAGGAGCTTAATATGAAACCTGAAAACCAAATGAGGTGGCTTAAAAGTGAGATGTGCTCGGGGGAAGGAAAATGAGAGGCTGGGATGAATAAAAGATGTGCGGCTGAAAGGAAAAAAGAAAAAGACTCGTGTGGGAAAAAGAAATGAGCAAATGAGCCTGAAAAAGACCATAAGAGACAATGAGCAATGGAATTTATGCGAATGAGTGAAAATAATGATAAAAAAGGAGACGATAATGAACGAAGAAAAATGTAGTGATGCTGAACAGGATGACTGAAAATTATAGCTTAGCTGTGAGGGCCAGGTGCAGGGGTCCGCGGCTAGGCTAAATGTAGGCCAGAACAATTAAGAATAGATGACTGGCTTAAGCCCCTGGTGACCAACACCCACTCCTCTAGCCGCCACTTTTGGAATTCGAACCTGCGCGTTCAACATGGCTTTCAGTGCTACTTGCGCCCCTGTCCTATTAGGGGGATTATAGATATATGAATAAATATAGACGACAGAAAGATTGAAATAAACAGACGAGAGAAAGAGTGACATAGATGACAGAAAGAGTGATAAATATAGACGAGAAAGAGTGATAAACGGGAAGATGGAAGGAGATGGGAGGGTGAGAGAAGAATGAATCAGACCATGAAATATGAGAAGGGAGGGGATGGGAGAGTGAAAGAGTGAATCCAGGAGTGAAATACGTGAGGGGAGGAGAGAAGACAGGAGAGTGAAACTGAAAAATGATATTATAATGAATGAGTGAGTGAATGAGTGGATGAGTGAGCGAATAGAGTGAGTGAGCAGATCAGAACAGAGTGAGTGAGGCAGTTTGAAAGTATTAGAGTGATTGCAAGACGTCAGTACATAGATTTCTGTGCTTGAGTAAAGTGAAAGGGGTAGAGAAAGTGAGTGGGTGATAGCGCGGAAATGAGAGTGAGTGCAAGAACGCTAGTACGTACACTACAGTATACCTAGTCCATTGGGTAAGAGCATGTGAGCGAGAAACAGTATGAAAAAGTGAGTGAGTGAGTGAAAGAACGTTAGTGCTTACACCACAGTGACTGAAAGAGTGTGCAGGTTAGAAGAGGGAACAGTGCATCACCTGGGGGTAGTGTGAAAAAGTGAGTGAGTGAGAGAGAGAGAGAGAGAGAGAGAGAAAGGAATATAAAAACATTAGTGCCTATAGTTTACTGCCCCCTCTTTCCCACATTCACCAGAGTGTATTTTAGGGGAGCGACGCCCCGCATGATAACATATACGGGGGGGGAGGAGTGGGGGAGAAGGGGGGGAGGGTAGGGGTGAAAAAATAATGGATGGAGAGGGAGGGAAATGGAGAGAGAGAGAGAGAGAGAGAGAGAGAGTATGGAAAGAATTGTGAACGGGAGAAAGAACGAAGCGAGTGTGGGGGATGGAGGGAAGGCAAGAACTGAATGGACATATCGCGTGAGCAAGGGTAGGATTAAGCTGTTATGGCGACCTTGGAAGAGAATGAAGTGTGGGGAAAAAAAAAATGAATGAAACCAACTATCTATTTATATAAAGGAGATTACACTGCCAGGCTAAGTAAATTTTTTACTGTTGAGTCTAATTTCATTCTTTACCTTTAGATTTATTCAGCTTAGGAAAAATCTCACATATTCTCTTTTTGGCACTATATATCAAGGGATTAAACTAAATTGTAAGGTAAATATCTATGCTTGTGTGCTACCTAATTTTCCTCCTTTTCCCTTTAATTTCACTCTTTCTCCAGGCTACTTTGTTCAGTTTTGGAAAGAACCCTCTTGCAGAAGAGGCTAATTGCTACATTGAATCCCCTCATTTCGAAATTCACTCCTCAGGTGAATAAAATACTTGGGCGAAACGTTTTGAAATACTGCACTCAACTGTCCTATTTCGTAATCTCTGCTATTTTCCTGTTACTTCACTCACTGACCTAAACAATATGGAACCAGCCCGAATTTTTCCTTTTTCCTCTCTCTCTCTCTAGTTCACCTTTCTTCTGTTTTCCTTACATTCCTTCCCCCTCCCCCTTTTTTCCTTCTTTTTTCCCACTTCTCCCTTCTCCCCCTATCCCCTTTCTCTCTTTTTCTTTATAGCAGCTTCTCTCTCCCACTCACTTTTTTTTTTCCCCTCCCTCCGGCCCACATTTTCCTCTTGCTCAAATTTCTCTCGTCCCCTCTGTACTTTCGTGTACTGTTGAGAGAGAGAGAGAGAGAGAGAGAGAGAGAGAGAGAGAGAGAGAGAGTTGCCCGTACACTTTGATGATGTTCAGCCAGAGCGACTTTTTTTCTTTTTTGATGTTCCGTTGCTTATAGTAATTCAAAGTAACTATTATACAGTGTAACTCGATAACATTTTACTTCCAGCTAATATTATACTTTAAAATGAAACACGGTCACTGAAGCAGGATAAATGGAATTGTTTCAAAGTTTTCCGTCCCGTGTTTCAGATAGGTCAGCAAGGAAGAGTAATGATACGGTACTTATTCTTTTTGTTGATTTTTCTTCCCCTTCGCCCGTCCCTTTTCTGATTTCCTCTTCACCTCTCCCTTGTCTCTTCTCCTCCATCTCTCATTCGTAACCTCTCCCCTTTCTTCCTCCCTCTAATTTATTCCCTCCCCTCTCCGGCCTGTCATTTTCTTTCGCATTTTCCTCGCATCCCTCTTTTCTCTCTCTCCTTATTTCTCTCACCCCTTTTCTTCCCTCCACCATTCTTTGATTGTCTTTTCCTTCCCGTTCACTTTGTTAGCCATTTTCTTTCATTCCTTATTCCTCCAATCCTTATTTCTTCTCTCTCTCTCTCTCTCTCTCTCTCTCTCTCTCTCTCTCTCTCTCTCAGGTCTTATCTCCCGAATCTCTTTTCTCTCTCCCTGTGTCATCCACATTCCTTCCTTCCACTTTTCTTCCCCTGTTCCTCGTTCTCCCAAATTCTTTCACAGCTTTTTCTGTCTCCATTCTACATTTCACGGTTTCTATTCTTTCTTTCTTTCTTCTTTGCTCTTCTTTGCTATATTTTTTTTTTTTTTTACTCATTTTGCCTGTTTATTTTTTCCGTCAATTGCTTCTCATTTTCTGTGTTTATCTCAATTCTGTGTCTTCGTTTTCTTTGTTGCTGTAATCCTGCTTCTTTTCTCTGACACT
>JAGKTI010039879.1:0-10492 GCA_018397915.1 Birgus latro
TGGTTGTGGTTGGGGCATCGGGGGCCTCTGTGACTGGCCTCCGCGCTGTATCTGAACGTCCTGTGTCATCAGAGGATGGGAGACTTATTCTTGTTCCAGCCGGTCTACTTATCCTGTTGTTCGAAGTTGTGTCAATTCTAGTGCGCTGGGCAGTAGTCCCAGTGCTAGAAGTTGTGTCGATCCTAGTACGCTGAGGAGCACTGGTGTCAATTCTGGCTCCAACAGGGGGATCAGTCCGGGCTGGAGTGCTGGCTTCAGTCTTGGTGGTGGACTTGACAGCTGGAGAGAGCGGTGGGTCAAATATATCACGATCAAAGCCACTCTGATCCACTTCCTCAATAATTGGATGTGAGGGAGGCTTGGGTGCTGAGTATCTGCAATCATACCATCATTAGTTTTTCCTATAATTGAAAATAGTTACTTATCCAGCGATTCATAAGTAAATTAACTGATAGGAACTGGCTAATAGGCTTCATAAGTAGCAAAAGAACATTAATACATAGTTTTTTCTGTGATTTAATGAGGAATTTCTTAGCTGCAGAGCCTCAAAATAGGCAATTTATTACTGGGACTTAATGCATATGCAGGTATTTTACTGTTGAGTTAAAGCACAGTATATATTGCAATATAGTGATAAGCTATTTCCAGCAGAGGCCAGTGGTTGATACTTAGTACTGTTTAGAAATTTTGTTAACGTGAATTAATGAAAGTATTTTGCTCTACCTGGATGAACCTCGTCGGGCGGCTCTGGTGGTGGTGGGTGGAGGAAGGGTGGTGATAGCCGTTGTGGTGGTCTCAGGCTCTGGGGTCCTGATTCGAATGGGCCTCGGGGAAGGACGTGGTCTAGTCGATCCGGGGGGCACCGTGGCTCGTAGAACAGGGGCTCGAGTGGGAGGTGGGGTAGGGACGGATTTGGGGGTGGTTGTGGGTGGCTGAGTGGGAGCAGGTGTAGAGGGTGGGGTGGTTGGGGGGGGTGTGGGAGGTGAGGTAGTAGTAGTAGGGGCAGGTGTGGTAGTGGGAGCAGGTGTGGGAGGGTTTGTCGCAACTGGTTCTTGAGTAGGTGCAGGTGTGGGAGGGTTTGTCGCAACTGGTTCTTGGGTAGGTGCAGGTGTGGGTGGCTGGGGTGGTTCTGTGGTGGTGAGTTCATAGATAAGTGGATCATTTGCATCAAGATCATAATCATAATAGATATACTCATAAAAGTAATCATTCAGTGGCTCATCTATTAAGTCAAGAGTGGGAGGAGGTGGAGTAGTAGCTGAAGTAGTAGTTGTAGTACTTGTGGTTGTTGGAGGAGGTGTAGTAGTGGTTGTAGTACTTGTGGTTGTTGGAGGAGGTGTAGTAGTGGTAGTTGTAGTTGTAGTTGTGGTGGTGGTAGTTGTGGTAGGTTCGGGTGTGGTGGGCCTGGGGCGGTTGAAGCGGAAACCTCCTGGGCGTTTCCCCCCGGGACTGAACTTCCTCCTTGACTGGTTCCGACGTGGCCCTCTGTCAAAGTGAATGACGAGAATCAGAACAGGATTTTGCTAACCATGAATTACTATATTACCTGTTAGTCTGTATCTATCAATCTATACCTATCTATTTATCTGTCTATATGTATCTATCAATAATGTGATGCCATAGACCCAGAGGGGGTGAGTATGAACAAAGTGCCTCCATGTTGCCCTCCCACCATCTCAAACCACTTTCATTCTTACATGTCTCCACATTAAATGATACTTTCCAGGAAGTTGTGGGTAATTTAAATATGCAGCTTAAAGGTTGAGCTTTGCATGGTGATATTGGTAATTTTATGTTGTTAATAGAACCTGTTTACTGTAGTTATAAAGTTTATGTGAATGTAATACCATACATTTAGCCTTGAGCATTTCCATATAGTGTAGTGCTCCATCAGATGTTTAGGCCTGTGAGGAGAGGCCAGCATTCTGTGGACTGAATGATAGTTTAAATGATTCCCTGACCCATTTCACTGGGCCTTCTGTTGACAGGTCTCCCATTTTGTTTTGGTACTACTTCAGCCTATCATTTAGTGGGGGGGGGGGGGGGAAAGGGTGATTGTGATAATGATGATGATGATTAATGATGATGATATACCATTCTGTATACATCAGGTACCCCAGGCTATTAGCCTACTTTAGTAGTGCTAGTGGTGTATTGACTTAAAACAGCAGTTGGAGTAAGTGCATCGTTGATTAACCATTCAGCATGACAAGGTGTTTTAAAATTTTATGTTCCATGGAGAATTGGTACTGAAGATAGTTACAAGCTTCTTTGTTATGTCAGGCATCCTCTGGGATGAGTAAAATCATTTGTTGGTAGGCTAGACAGAAGGAAATTATAATGAATGCATTAACCCTTAATTACAGTGATATACGTTTTATTGTATTCTTTCAATCTCTGGGTAATTTTATTCAGTTGAGGAGTTTGCAAGTTGGAGGGGTTAAGTGAAGCCACCATTAACTTATCATTGTGAGGAGTCTTTCTAAATATGAATGGAGTTACAGTATTTTCCTTTTGAGGAAAAGATCCAGCCCTACTGGTCACTGTCACAACGGAGTAGTTCTAGAGCTGGACCCCCACGCTCCTGATGGGGTAATGCTGGACTGCATGATATGTAAACTCTGTATTTTATTCTTGTTTACATTAGAGACACTTACCCCTCCAGAGATGCTAACCTCTTCAATCCAGTTATATATTTATTTCATTATTGCTGCAATAAGACAATTTTGTTTATTCAGAGGTGACATATTGAACCTGTGAAATTAGATTCTGCCTTCATTAACACATTCCATTTCAGATATATTTTGAAGCTGAATAATGGCATCTGGCAGTAGTTAAAAAAAAATAAAAATAAGTTGATGTACAGTATTTTGATTTTGTTTCAGCTTAGAATTAAGAACTTTGCCTTTTAACTCTCTCATGGTAAAAACAACTGTATTATTCTGTTCCAGTTAATGCCAAATGGTTTTATTCAACTGGGAGTGGGTGATAGGTGCCTGTGAGAGTTCACATGACACTTTAACTTCCTAATAATCATCCAAAGCTGCATAGTTAACTTACCTCCATATTAGTGTATTCAGCTTTGAGGTGTGCATATGAGGCTAGAGATTTAGTAGTCACCATTAACCCATTCAATCTGAGGATATCATATTTATTTTATTCTTCTTGCCCCCCAGATGATTTTACTCACTTTAGGAATTCTCAAACTGAAGGGAGTAATGAATTATGAATGGCCCTGTTGCAGTAAGGAATGATCTTGAAAGAGAGAGGGAGACAGAGAGTGGGGAGAGAGAGACAGAGAGTGGAGAGAGAATGAAAGAGAAAGGAGATAGTGTTTAGAAGGAGAATACTGGCACTGTTTGTCGGGATGTACACAATAATGGTAACACTAATTTCCACATTGCTCCCTTATAGTATAGGCACCCAGGGATGGGCTAGTTTACTCATACTTCCCCTGGTGGTATTACATGATCCCAAAAAAAATAAAATAAAAAGAATAAAAAAGTTACTTCCTGGGGGCTGAACTTGTAAATATTTAAGGTCATTGCTTGAACTGGGGCATTGAAGCCACTAGACCATCTTGGAAATCTCCCTGATGTGGTGACCCTACTGCCCAGCATTTGTTTTGCCAGGCCTCGTATGGATAGGTTTAATGAGCGGGGAGATTGTACTTGTGACATTTTCTCTCCTCAGATTTTTGTCTCTAGTGAAAAAAGAGGAAGTTGTGATTTGCAGCTTTCTCTGTATGCATTGTACTGATTTGCAACTTTGTATGCTTTGGAGTGATTTACAACATCTTCTGTATGCTTTGTTCTGGTTTGCAACTTTCTCTGTATGCTTTGTACTGATTTTTTACTTACTCTGGATATTTTGAAGTGATTTGCAACTTTCTCTGTATAATTTGAAGTGATTTGCAACTTTCTCTGTATGCTTTGAAGTGATTTGCAACTTTGTCCATATGCTTTGTACAGATTTGCAACTTTCTCTGTATGCTTGTAGTGATTTGCAACTTTCTCTGTATGCTTGTAGTGATTTGCAACTTTCTGTGCATATTTTGTACATTTAAGCTACCCTTTTCTCACTAGAATGCTGAGAATTTAGAAGCGATTTACATATCATGCAGTAAACCAGCTGTCTCACAGAACAGAAAAGCAGATGCCATTTTACGCTGTGATACGGAAGAAGGGAGCGGACCCTCTTATTCTCAGTAATTTGTATGATATAACCATAACGAATGTAACAGGAGGTCTGGGATCCTCCCTCGTGGCTCTCCGTGTTACTCTTTAGGGATGCTGTGACGCCCACCTCCCATCACAGGTACAGGAGTTGCGGGTAGTCTCTTAGCTCCAATAACAAAAGAGACTGGAGCTGGAACTTCTGTCTCTCAGTCTGCTTTATTTCCCAGTCTCTTGTGCAACATGGCAGTCAGAAAAAAATTATGCAATTACTTGACGGTCAGGAAAAAATTAAGTTATTGGAGCTAATTTGACTGACTTATTTTAAAGAATGGTATTAGTTTTTCTTCTTCTGCTAGGCTGTAAGGTCAGTACATTACTCTAGATTACTTACTAGTAGCAGTTTTTAGTTGCTTATTCCAAAGAAGCAAGCAGTAGTAGAGAGAGTCATGTCATGTGAGAAGAGACCGAGTGTTTTATGTACAGTGAAATACAGTATGTCCATCTGGGTTTATAAATTCAGATTAAAAGTTTTCTCATCATAAAAAAATATGGTGATATGCAGTTCTGTCGACCAATTTACTTAGATATGTAAGTACCACGTAGCACTGTACTGTATATTCAAACCCTTTAGGTAAATTTTGCACATCTTGGAATTGTACTCACTTTTGACTTGTGAAAAGTTTCATAACTACTTTTCATAAGTAACTGTTTGATACACTAATACAGTAGTTTGTTGGCTGTGTAATAATGTGTGAGTAAACTAATTAGGTTTGATGTAACTGTCTTTCTTATGTTGTGAAAGCTACTGTCTGCTGCTCTAAGAAACCCCTAATTCATCAAGTGCTTTGTCCTTGCACTTGTTCAGTTGGACATTTCACAGTACACTATAGGGAGTCCTTGTTGCAACTGGTACTGTATTTAAATTGAAACCAGCATAAGCAGGATTTTAGGCATCAGTGGGACTTAGACATTCTTTCTGTAATTAAGTGTGGTCTTGATGGCAGAATAATGCAGAAAAATAACAACTTATGTTAAAAAAAAAGGAAAGAAAAAGCAAAAGTAACAAGGACTTACGTACTCTGTAGAGAAGTGGACAGAGGAAATAAGACTTGTATGTAAACAAATTTTGTCTCCTGTGAAATTTTATGTTGCCAGCTTCTGCAGTTTACTTTGTTGTAGTTGTCATAATGTTTGTTGTAGTTTTCATGATATTTATGTAGTTATTGTAGTGTTGTATTACTGTAGTGGTAGGTGGTGCATCCACCTTCCACTCACTTGATGTAGTGCTACCTTGAGGCGACTATACCAAATGACTAATAAAATGGTTTCTTGTAGTCCAAGAAACCATTTACTACACCTTGTAACCGAATACTGTAGACACTGGTGATATAGTTGGTTAATGATGTGGCCCATAAGAGATTGTGTCTAAGTGATGGGTAGGATTTACTGCTCACATAATACCACTTAAGGGAAAGCAACTGGTCACTCATTTTTAGTGCCTGGATATCTAAGCCCTCCCCTTATGCTTCTGATAGGGCATCCATCATAATGTTTTATGGAACTGTTATAATGTCTGTTTTGAGTTCGAATTTAAGTTTGATATTTCATGGATGATAGATAAATAGATACAGTAGAGAGTTTGATACAGTGTATTTGTCGTAATTTCATTGTATTGATCATTGTATTTTCTGTAACTGTCGCAATGTTTGTCTGAGTCCAATTTAAGTTTGTTATTTCACCAGCCTGTACATTCAAAGTGGTTATATAGAGGTTGGTTCATAAGTAGCACCCCACTAGACACTCAGCTAATGATACTTCATGTGCTGTGGGAATAGCTCAGTCTGCTGGTGTGGGTGTGGCAGTGGGAGTAGGAAATGAGTAAATGATGCAGGGTAAACATTGATAAAGTTGACCAAACCAATCCCACGCCACACAAGAAATTGGCGGGGGAAGGTAAGAGCAGTATTAAATATGCACCACACCATATCTTACATCCCAGTTCTCGTGTGTTGTGGGGATGGCTCAGTCGATGTTACCAATGTTTACCAGCATCATTTTCCACTTCCCATAACCCTTTCCAAATAATCATTCCTAAGAGTGTCTGATATTTATTCACTGATTGCACTGTTGATTTTATTCACAGATTGCACGGTTGATTTAATTCACTGTTTGCATGGTTGATTAGCAGTTTCGTGAAGTAGCCAAAATGTCTTAGCTTCCCACACCGGCACGCTGAGCATCCCAGCAGCACACAAGACAGAGGGGCTCGACATACAGACCACTCTATACTGTACAATACCAGTTACTCATGCTGAATCATGCAGGTCGTTAGTCTCTGCATTCACATTCCCTTTGTCATTCACCTTTCATGAGGAGTAGAAATAACATTGAAACTACTGACAACAATTTTATTAAAACGAAATGCTGTTTTACATGCAACTTAGTATATGGAAAGTAGAAACTAAAATACTGAAATTGGACTTCAAGAACAATGCATAAACAGATACAGTAAATGCAAGGGTATATAAGGAAAGATCTAAATTCTACTTCTTACAAAAGTTGACAAAGAGAAGCAGAATTGTTGGAGGGGGAGAGGACATCCAATACTGTATAGTTAATGGAAGAGGAGTATGTCAGATTAATGGACAGTCTTTTATATTGTTAAGGATAGATATATGAAGGATGTGTGAGTGTGTGTGTATGTGCCAGTGAGTCTGATTTCATGCTGAAGTATCGAGCAATGACAAAATTTCAATATTTTTATTATGGTACTTGAAGTTAATACCTTTAGGGAGAATGAAGTGTATTGTACAGTACATGAAAACTTATAATTTTCTCTCTATATCTTATTCAAGACCATGAAAATTCACTTCAGTTCCTTCTGTTGTAGATTTTTTTAATGGTTATGCGAAATGAATACTGCATGTTGTGTAAATGATATTCTTTTGTGAGCCAGAAGAGTAAATGTTGTCAGCTGCAATGAAAATCGTTTACAGATCTTGGCAATGTTATATAGTACTGTGGAATCAAAAGAACCATTATATTTACAACTGTCAGTGGAGGTGAGAGGTGTAAAGTGTGTGATCTATGTGAAATGCAATGCCTGAAAGATGTTTGGCACCATGAAAAGCACAGAATACGACAAGAAAGTAACTCATGAAACTATGGTCTGTGTTGTAGGTGGCATGGCAGGTTTTGTGGCACCTCTTCCTTAGCGATTTATTTTGCATATTGCGCCTTAACGGTTTTTTGTTTGTTTTTATATCGTTTTCGTATCGACATGCTTTGTATTAACACTATACAAGTAGGTACTAAGGTGTGATGGGAACTGTAACAGTATATCACTTAGGAAGATGTGTTGTAAATTCTCCAAAACCACTTCAAGTGCTACCCTAGAATCTACGTCCACGAGCAAACCTTGGTGCTGCTGTGGTGGCTGACTCGGGTTCAGTGTCAGCGTTGGAGGAGGGCCGGCGGGAGTTGAAGCGGCGCCCACCAAAGCGATGGGTGGTGGAGTCGGTGGCCTCGGTGGTGGCGGTGTCAGAGGTGCGAGAGAAGGAGCGACGGGACGAAGAGATGCCAGTGGTAGCTTGACTGGTCTGGGTGCGAGATGGTCGGGAACCTCGTCGTGATGGGAACCGGGATGTGGCAGGCTCTTCTTCTGGTGTGGTCTCGGTCTCAGTGGTCTGGGTGGTGCCACCTCGCCTGGAGGAGGGTCGACGGCGGAGCGATGTGCTTCCACGTCCAGTGCCACGCCCTCTGGTGGCTGGTTCGTCAGGGCTGGCAGATGCCTCGGTGGTGGTGGTGGTAACGTCCGCATTTAAGGTAATCCGCCTTCTCCCTCCTGATGACTTCCTCCTGGGAGTCTTACGCAGGGATACCAGTCGCGTGCGTTTGGGTTTTTGCGTTGAGGGGGTGGTGGTGGTGGTGGACTCAACTGGTACTTCTGTTACTGGGACGGCATCAAGAGGGACATCACCTTCCACCAAGTCTCCAGTACCAGTCTGGGCCACAGGAGCCACACCCGCCTCATCGTAGTAGTCGTAATAGTCAATACCTGCAGCGGCATCCTGGCTCACCGCCACACCACACAACACACACACTAGCAATCTGAAAAGGATAAAGGAATTACTAAAGCTACAAGGACATAATCAAAGTGCAGTGTAACAGTATGATCAAATATACTTGTGGCTGATGTGGAGTTTCTCTCTCTTGTTAGGGAAAAGGGAGCTGGAATACTTTCCAAATATGCCCTCATTTTTGTAATACTGTAACTCAAAGGGGCAAAAGCAGGGAACTAGGTTCAGCCCCTTGCATATTGGTATATTATGTACCATATTTATATTTCAATGGCCACTTCCTTAACCTACAAAATGACTGTTTGGTATGGATTTGCCAGTCCCCCCCCTCCAAAAAAAAAAAAAAAAAGGTCCCCTTAACCTGGCCTAGATAATCATTCTTTTGTAGATTATTTAATACAGCTCAGTGACCCAATGAGACATTGCTATGGCTCAACACCCGTTCCGTTGCACTTCTTCATGGCTAGCATCATATTCTAGTGTTACAATTCAGCATTCAAGAAAGAGAGATGACAATCGTAGGCCAAGTAAGAGTAAAAGGAGTATATTCCTGTATCTGGCACCACGTCTCGAGGAATGGTCTCGGCAAAGGGACCCAATAATTGTTCATCAGTCACCTACTCATCAACATCTCAACACACCGCCACCCTCCCCAACATTTTCACTTTATCTCCCCATCGTTCTCAGTCTTCCTCAGCCATCTTACCTTGTACACTCCTAGTTAGTCTCTCATTCCTATACAAGTGGTAGAATCAATTTAATTTCATTTTGCTCAATTGAAGAATGTTTTTACTTATTGATCAGAAATTAACTTTTATTAAGAGCAGATACAGATATACCAAACATGCCGTACAAAATGAACCCAAATGTGTATCGTACTTAAAAAAAAAAAAATAATAATAATAATAATAATTGCTACACTACAATCATATCCATGTGTGGCGCTGGATACGTTTATTAAACTAATGAAATACTGTGCACGTTTCTATACTTAATGCGTCTACCAGTATCTTGACGCCATAATCCCAGTCAGGGTGACCATGAAAAAATTGCCTCCATGTTACCCTGTCCTGTGCCATCAGGCTGCCCTTTTTCCAACTCACACCATCTTCATTCATATACCCCTTCATCCCATCAGTCCCTCATCCTTGATCACCCTCTCCCTGGCATGTGCTTGAGCTAAAAATGTGAAAGATCATAAAATCCCATAACTAGGTACGGTACTGTATATGATTTTCTGGTTGACAAAAAAAAAAAAAAAAAAAGTTGCGCCGGACGGAGGGCAGGGAGCCAAAAAACCGGTCTGTCCGGTCATCCTAATTAGGATATCAGTTGCAGTTCTTGTGTTGCAGGTGGTCTTGTACTTATAATGCAGAAGGGAGAGGTAGAACCGCACTTTGGATGGTAATGTTGTGGTTTACCCTCGAAATATGGAAATTGATTTTTAAAAATTTTTGGTATCTTATTTTCGTTTACTAAGTACCGTAAATTAAATACTAGGAGGTTGTGCTGGTGCAAAGAAAAGACGCGGGAAAACTGGCGTTGATACAGAAGAAGGAGAATATTTACAAGTGTCGCATGGCCAGTGCCTTTCCATTTTTTTTTTTTTTCCCGCTCCATTCCTTCCCTCACCAACAAGCCAACTTTAGAGAGGGAAGGCAGAAAGCTCCAGGTAGATCTAGAAATGAAGAAAGTCGTGAGGTATGAGGGGAAAAGTTATGGAATAGCCTAAGCACTGAACTTTCGACACATCCCTTCTCAGTGACGAAAGCTACAACGAAAACAGTAAGTAACGATAAAGTAAGGGAAATATGCAGACTGCTGCCTTTTCAGAGGCCCCAGTACTCTTAACCATTGGCACTGTGCTCTTAAAATCTTTTGTTCTTTAGAAAGTGTCAAACTGGGTTAGGATGACAAACCCAAGTACGTTATTTAATTTCCTTGCAGTTTCTGTACTCATTTTACTCTATCTTGGCCAAAAATTGCCATCCCCATCTTGAATGCCGTGTTGTGGTAATATTTTAATACTATGATAGTCACGAAGAAGTGTTAAGGAAAGGACGTAAAACCTTGGTGATGTCTTTCTGCCACAGAGCTACATGCAGTAAGCTAGCTATAAAGGGACGATATCTGGGCCAGGTTAGAGTAAAAAGGGTTTATTCACCTGGTTGGCTACCCCATTACAGTTTAACAGTATGGCTCGGTAGGAATCCTGCTTTTTTAAGAAGCAGGGCA
>JAGKTI010039882.1:0-10491 GCA_018397915.1 Birgus latro
ACATTGTTTATGCCTCGGATGATGGTGGGGATGGCACTTCGTCTGTACCTATCCGTGCGTGGGGCTTTCAAGGGCACGAGTTTGTTCGTGTGCCTCGTTGTTCTAGTGGGGGGCGGCGCGTCAGGTGGGAGGAAGTGCCGGTGTCGCTGACTGCTCAGTAAGCCTCCACCGAATATGGTGAGTGCTTGCTGGTATCTCTCGGCCAGCGTGGGCAGGCTCAGGCTAGTTAGGGCAGTGTTGTAGTTGACATATGCAGGGCCAAGGATGACTCTGCATGCCCTTTTCTGGACTCTCTCCAGCTGGTGTAGCTGAGTGGTGTTCAGGGAGGATGACCAAGCTGGAGAGGCGTAGACGAGTTTAGGGAGGATAAAGGAGGTGTACACTCCCCTGAGCTCGCTCGCCGGTGTTCCCAGAGACCTGAGCCTGCGCAGCATGTAGAGGCGGTAAGATGCTGCTTTCACCACACTGGCCACGTGCTGCCCCCAGGATAGATGGTCGTCCAGGACCACGCCAAGCAGCTTGAAGGTGTTGACTACCTGGAGTGGGTGGGGGCCGATGGTGAGCTGGGGTGGTGGAACAGCTGTTTTTGACGTGCAGACGTGCATCACCACGGTCTTGGTGTGGTTAATGGTTATACTGTTGTCCTGTGTCCACGTCTGCAGTCTGTCCAGCGTGCGCTGAAGCGACGTGTAGTCTGGCGCCCTGTTGTTAACGGTGATGCCGACAGTGCAGTCATCCACGTATTTCCAGCGATGTGGGGTGTCAGTGAGGGCGTCATTTATCATCATCAGGAAACACAGTGGCCCCATCTTGGTCCCCTGGGGCACCCCGCAGGTCAGCTGGCGAAGCGAGGAGACATAGCCCTGATAACGGACGGCCTGCTGGCGGTCAGTGAGGAAATCAGCCAGCCACGCTATCAGGTCAGGGTAGAGTCCCAGATTTATGGCCTTGTTAATGACAACAGAGTGATCTACAAGGTCAAATGCCTTTCGGAAATCCACAAAAGCGAGGGCAAGAGAGGTGTCGCGTTTGTCCAGGTGGCTGTGTATGAATTCAAGACAATTGACTAGGTAGTGGGAGGTGGAAGTGGCTTTAATATTTCCAAATTGTCTTTCATCAATGTGTTTAATAATTTTGGAGTAAGACCAGTCAAACACAAAATCTTCACAAATAAGGCTGGGGATGGGGGTGATAGCGACTGGCCTGAGGTCATTGAATGACTGAGGGTTTGTTGTCTTGGGGATTGGGGTGACATATGAAATCTTCCAGTCCCCAGGAACTGAACTTTGTGAGAGGGAAGCTTTGATAATAGAACAAAGGGGAGTGGCGAGCTCTAAAGCAAATTCTTTATAAATTTTGATGGGGAGGTCAGTTGGGGTAGTGGCTCTGTTAGATTTGAATTTTCTGATCCTCGTGACAATATCAGCTTCATGGACAGAGTGGGGAGTGGAGGGGGAAGGCAGGTAGGCAGGTAGAGATGTGGTGGTGAGAGGGGGTAGAGTCTGACAGATAGCGGCAAAATGACCGTTAATTTCCTCTGCCGCTATCTCAGAGGGTAGGTGTGAAGTACAGGGGAGAGAGGTGGAAAGTTTTTGTAGACCGCACAGCGACTTGACCTTGTAGAACCACTGACTGCTGTTGGCCTGTTTGAGATGGTGAACTTTATCTGGGTAGTACCGTTTCTTAGCTGACTTTATCTCCCTGATGACTCTGTTCCTGACACCTCTGTAAAGGACAGGATCTGTGTGGTATAGCCTGTCCCTTTGGTGGAGGAGGCGTTTGATGCGGGGTGACATCCAGGGGGCGTCGTTGGGGTGCACTGTAACGCTCCTGACGGGGAAATAGTGGTGGTATGCCTGCATGCTGGTGTTGACATAATTCTCCCACTTGATGTTCACGTCCTCTTCTTCTATCACCTCGGTCCAGGGATGGTGGGTGATCCATTGCCCAAACTCTCTCAAGACTGAGTCAGGCATGGGCCGGTAGGATCGGGTGACAGCTGATACCGGCACTCGGGTGGTAGGTGCAGGCCTCCAGAGGACGGTGAGGTGGTTGCTGCGCCCTATGGGGGGGAGGGGCTGGGGTGGGTGGTACTGGTGACCCAGGTCAGACAGGATAAGGTCGAGGGTTGTCTGGTCATGGGTAGGGAAGTCCACGACCTGGGTGAGGTTCAGCTGGTGTTGAATGTCGCTGATATCCAGGCGGTTAAAATCCCCACAGATAACAAGCCTTGCCGCCTGGTATCTCACCCTGAGAGCGTCAGCAGTGTTGATAAGGTGGTCTGAGAGCAGCTGTGCCGTGGCCGCGCGTGGAGGGTGATACACAACACAGACGATGATGGAAGCTGTGTTGCGGGGGTGGGAGGGGGGTGTCACTCTCACCCACAGTGCTTCCACGCCGTCAGGCACATCAACACTGAGTAGTGAAGGACAGAGGGCACTGCGGCAGAACAGCGCAACACCTCCCCCTCTACGTCCCGTCCTAAGGTGGTGGAACAGCTGGTAGTTCTCAATACTGCACACCTCAGGCACTATTTGCCACACCTCCGTGATGGCCACAATGTCCGCATTCGACTCACGCACTGTCACTGTCAGCTCATCCACTTTGTTTGCCAAGGATGTTACGTTCGAGAGGAGGAAGGATGGGAGGCTGTACCAAACACGCGGCACTTCAATAGAATTATAATCCCTCGCCTTTTTCACTTTCTGCTTCCTCCTGGTGGCAGTGTGCACTGGTATAGAGCGCACCAAGCTCCTTCCGCCCCGTGAACCCCGGCTGTGAAACAATTTCAGGTTTTTCAGCCGCTCAATCACATCACTGGGCGGGTAACCGGACCCTCGCTTGTAGCTTCGAAGTTCACTGGGTCGGTATCGCAGTGTAGGAATGCACATTGTTTTAGTAATCACCAGACCACTCGCTTGTGCTACAGTTAGACCGCGTATTGTCTTAGTCTAAGTGAGAGGGGCTGGGGAAGGGGTCAACAGGCTGACCCTGGCGGCTCGGGAGCGCCTGAGTACTCGACCTTCCCCGACGAGGTCAGGTGTGTGTGTGTGTGTGTGTGTGTGTGTGTGTGTGTGTGTGTGTGTGCGGAGGGACATAAGGAGTCTGACAGCTTCCATTGCCCCATGTTTGAAGCTGCCTAGCGGCAGCACAACATTCTCAGTCTTGCTCTTCATTTGGCAAGGAAATTTCTCCTCATTATTTGTCATCACTAACTGTTCTTCAATGAAAAATTCACTTTCACACTCACTGCACACATATTTAGCAACCATGTCCTGCATGTAACCCTTTTATGGCAGAACTGGACATAAGGGAGGGTGGGTGATACAAGGGGAGGAACATGTAACCTCCACCATAACTATCCAGGCACTCATATTGGCTGGAGGGTCAGTTATGGGGGTTTGGGGGGAAGAGGTTATGTTGCTACACTGCAGAAAATTATATTTAAACTACTAAGCTCAAATTCTAATCGGGGAAGCAATGGCTAGATAGATGCGGATAATACTTGCCCCTGTTTTACTGGGAGTGTGGATCAACAGAGACAGGTGTTTAACCCCTAGCTGCCAGGTGTTGGTCAGAACTGTCGAGAAATTGTTGGTGTGGCGGTGCCGGATGTCAGTCGGGACCGCACTTGTTTGCGCAAGTCAGCCGTCTCTGTGACTTAGCCAGGTGCTGAATGATGTTTTCCGAGACTTCTTCTCCGATTCCATTCCCCCCTCACACACACCCCTTGCCTCAACCACCCCTGCCAAACCTCTTTCCAAAGATAATGCGAAAGGGCTCAGTGATTGTGCCATAGGTCGTGCTTTGGACACCAATGTGCCTACTTCATCTAGTAAAGGAGAGGTTATCACATTGACAGCAAAGCCAAAGTCAGGACCACGCACACTTGCATGAATACTGTACATCCCTGCCTCTTGTGCCAAAGGTTAATCATATTCTACTCATCTATACTCACTGACGTGACCACCTGCAGACCTGGGGACGCTTACATGAGAAGATTTGGTGAGTGATATGGTCCTTAATCTGTTTCCCTAACTGCTATACTTTCTGAGATATTACGGTTTGAAAACACACAATTTTGGGAAAATTGCTCGTACTGAGAGGACGACCGCAGTATAAATAGCCTGGCATCTATGGGTTTAGGGTTAATGTAAATACATAAATAAAAGAAAACTAATTCCTCTGAAATTACACGGGAAAACCAACTTCTATACCGGTTATCTGTAAATCTACAAAACAGTAAAGACAAAAAGGTCACACACTTTCAAGATAACGTTTACATTGCCATATACAGGTAAATACAGAAAATGAGGTTTGTAAAAACATAATTACGCCAATACCTAGAAAAAATCTCAGGTAGACTAGTATAAGCTGCACTGAAAGACATAAAAACAAGGGGGGGGGAAATCAACTGAACATTTACAAACGTTCTCACACAATTGCAGGAGCAAATATCCTTTAGAAGACTTTATAAATTTATAATATAGCAAAACCAAGAATTAAATAAACTAACAGAATTGCATCACCAAAAATTAATGAAAAAAAAAACTACTCAAAAAAAAAAAAAAATCTATAGACTTGCAGAAAACAAATATCAAAACTTTTGCTGTATAACTGGTACTGCAAGCTGGGAGAAAATAGAAAATCAGCTTTAAAGTGGCAATTCTATAAATTACCTTGAACTTAACCCATTCAGTATGATGACATGTTCTAAATATTATGGTTGCTATTACCAAAGAATTTCAATAAACCCATGACAGCTATCTATCTATCTATCTATTGCCAGACGCCTCAATCCCGAACGGGGTGGCCACAAACAAATCGCCTCCATGTCACTCTGTCCCCTGCCATTTCACTACCACGCTCCCAACTCACACCCCCTCTCTCATGTACCTCTCCACTCCATCCCTCCATCTCATCCTCGGCCTCCCCCTCCCTCTCGCCCCCTCCACCTCACTCACATACACTCTCCTCGTCAATCTTTCACTCTCCACATGCCCAAACCACCTTAACGTGTTTCTCCTAACGCTTCCCATCACGTCCTCAACCACACCACAACGCTCCTTCACTTCCTCATTTGTTAGTCTGTCTCTCCATGTGACTCCACATGCTCCTCTCAGATAACTCATTTCCACTGCTCTCACTCTTGACTTCTGTCCTTGCAACAGGGTCCAAGCTTCACTTCCATATGTCAGAGTGGGTATCACAATACTGTCATGTAACAACTTTTTCACTTCCATGCTCACCTCCCTGTTTCTTATCACTGCTTTCAATGAACCAGCAACCTTCCTTCCCTGCTGTACCCTTTCGAGCACTTCACCCTCCAGACTACCATCCTTACTCATCACACTGCCCAAGTACTTAAATTCACTCACATTCTCCATATCCTTCCCATCCAATCTCACTGTACACTCACTGGCTTCACTTCTCTCGAAGACAGCTGCTTGTAGTAAATGGCTTAATGAGGGCTATACTTAACCCCTCACTTTTGAAGTCTCCCAAAAAAACAAATAAAACTATCTAATGGCAGCAAGAATAGCAAATGTCACTGTATTGAAGGGGTTAGTAGTAAAAATGGGACATAAAGAGGACTTACTGCACTTGATCCCTTGCATCTGGGTGATGTCCTTTTCAGTTTAATCTTGTTGCTACTTGGTGCCTATATTCAAGTTAGGAAAGGCTTCTTGTACTGAAGAGGTTTATCAAGGCTATGTCCCTCCAGTTTGGTACATCTATCCAATGCTGAATAAAACTGTCAGGATATGAAAAGAATGAAATGAAACAAATATCCCCTGGACCAGTAAGATGATGAAGTGCTTTCCTTCCACTTTGCTTCCCTCCTTCCTTATCCACCCTCTCTTCCCCTTTTTTGCCTCATTTCATTTCACCCCTAACTCCTGACTTCCTCACTCTTTAACTCCCATTCTTCTTCCTCTAGCTCCTCAACCCTTCACTCATGCTTTAGGTGTGTATGTGTCCATCAGAGGTCATCATCAGTCAGGAGCAACACACAGTCCTCTGTTCTGTACACCCAACACAGTTGCTCGTACACTCGAAGAAGGTGTTCCTGGGAATAGAATGGTAATGAAAAAAAGATGGGTATAAACAGGCTCCTGCTTAATCCGTATAATCCAAGTGATGTCCTTTATAGTTTATTTCTACCTATCTATCTACTGCCCGATGCCGTAGCCTAATTCAGTATACTGTAGCTTATTTCTACCTATCTATCTACTGCCCGATGCCGTAGCCTAATTCACTAAGGGGTGGCCACAAACAAATTGCCTCCATGTCACCCTGTCCCCTGTCATTTTGCTGAACTCCCCCCAGCTCACACCCCTCTCTCTCATATACCTCTCCACTCCATCCCTCCACCTCATCCTTGGCCTCCCCCTCCCTATCCCTCCCTCCAACTCACTCAAATACACTCTCCTTGTTAGTCTCTTGCTCTCCATCATCTCCACATAGCCAAACCACCTCAATGTATTTCTCCTAATGCTTTCTATCACATCCACACCCACACCACAGTGCTGCTTCACTTCTTCATTTGTCAGTCTGTCTCTCAAGGTAACTCTACAGGTTCCTCTCAAGTAACTCATTTCCACTGTTCTCTCTCTTGACTTGTGTCCTTCCAACAAGTTTATTTCTATCCAATCATCCAATTCTACTGGATGGATTTGCACAAAACTTGGTAGAAGAATGGGTCTTGGCCAAGAATCGCTTCGTTTCGTTTCGTTTTTGAAGGCTCCAACATGCTTGCATGCGTCGGCCTTGGTCACCTAATGGCTGCTCGATCCCTGGCAGCCTCCCTGTACAGTCCCTTAACCCTTAAGTCACACTTAATGACCTCGTCCCATGTCTTTCTCGGTCTACCCCTCCCCCAATATTAACACCTCTCACCCTCTGTACCCAATTATCATCCCCCATCCTCTCCACATGTCCAAACCACCTCAGCCTACATCTCCTCATCACAACACCAATACACTCCAGTCCCATCCTACCTCTCAACTCTTCCATCGTAAACCCAGCCCCCCCAGGCCTTGCATGCAGGGACACACTGCACATCCACCTAATCATTGTCATTTCTGTACGTTTAAACCTGCGAATATCCCCTTCCTTTACTGCCCAGGTCTCACTACCAAACAGCATCACACTCCTAACACATGCTGCATACAAAGACCCCTTAGCACGTAAGGAGAGTCCTCTCAATGTCAGGAGAGGCAACAGCTCCCTGAACTTCTTCCAACCACTTCTCACCATAGCAACCGACCTAACTCCAGCCCCACCTCCGCCACATAACATGTCTCCCAAATAACGAAACTCCTCCACACACTCAAGAGACTCACCTGCAAGTTCAACCCTCTCACGCCTAACAATCTCCACCTGCTCTCCCCGACACGCCGCACACATGAAATCAGCATCATCTCGCAGTCTACCTCTAATACCACTACATCTCTTGTGCACCCACTTATCACAAACACTACACAAGATGGAATTACTTCCCACACCCTTGTGGCAAACTGCACATGGCCACTCTCCCTCTCCTCTGATTGTACCGCCACCAACCCTAGATATCATCACTTTTGTTTTATCTGCATTTACCCTTAAGCCCTTGTACCCCATACCATCTCT
This sequence comes from Birgus latro, assembly GCA_018397915.1. NCBI lineage: Eukaryota > Metazoa > Arthropoda > Malacostraca > Decapoda > Coenobitidae > Birgus > Birgus latro. The sequence goes on from JAGKTI010039882.1 coordinate 7,633, forward strand.
CCACTTCTTAAATCTTTCCTCAACCTCTCCTTCATTCTCTGCAATCAACACCAAATCATCAGCATACAACATCTCCCATGGGAGTCCATCTCTGAAGTCACGTGAGAGGGCTTCAAGCACCATGATAAACAACAAGGGACTCAAAACTGACCCCTGATGCACACAAACATTCACGGAAAACTCATCACTCAAAGCTCCATTCACTCTTACCTGGGTGCGAGCACCCATGTACATGGCCATAACCACCCTAACCAGCCATTCTTCCAACCCTAGCTTTCTCATTGCCCACTTCACCACCTCTCTAGGGACTCTGTCAAAGGCCTTTTCCAAATCAACAAAAAAATACAATTCCCTTTTCTTTCCAATATATTTTTCCCGAAGCTGTCGAAAAATGAATATGGCATCAGTGGTCCTCCTGCCTGGCATAAACCCAAACTGCATCTCATCGATATTCACTCTTTCTCTAATCATACCTTCTAGAACTCTCTCCATTACTTTCATCATCTGATCTAAAAGCTTTATACCTCTGTAATTTCCCCTTTCCAGGGCATCACCCTCTCCTTTGTACACATTTACAATTACACTCCTCAGCCAATCATCTGGGACAACACACTCATATATAATCCTATTTATCAGGTCAGTGACTAACCTCACCCCAGTATCTCCTGAGGCCTTCAACATTTCGGCAGTCAACCCAGACACACCTGCCGCCTTCCCCACCCGCATCCTGCCTATTGCCTGACTCACAGTAGCCGCGTCAATCAAAGGCCAAGGGCCAAACACTGGATCAGCGGGCTCCAAACCTTCTCTATCCCAATCAAACTCCTCATTCAACAATTGGCTATAATGCTCTCTCCATGCATCTTTAATATCCTCACTGTTCACCACTACCCTTCCATCATCATTCTTCACACACTGCTCACCTACAATGTCCCGATTATCCCTCTTAACCTGATTTGCCACCCTAAAAATCATATTTTTCCTTTCTCCATGATTTAGATTATCAAGTAAAAGTCTCTGTGACTCAGACTTCGCCCTGTATACCTCTCTTCTAGCCCTGCGCTTGGCAGCCAAGTACTCCTCCCTGTTACCACCATTCTTCCATTCCCGGAAAAGCCTTCGTTTCTCCTTAACTGCAGCTTCTACACCCTCATCCCACCACCAAGTTACTTTATGTCTTGGTGGGCCTCTTGTCCAACCGCATATTGCATCGGTAACTCTCAAGAGGTTGTTCTTAAGGGCTCTATACAGTTCATTAACGCCTCTATCTAAGGCTTCCTGTTCAGCCACCACTCTCCTCATCTCACTATAAAAGGCATCCCTTACTGATTGGTTTCCCAGCTTCCATATTTTCCTCCTAGGTACATATGTCCTCCTTCTCATCACTCGTTCCTTAAGCACCATGTCACAAATCAACAGTTTGTGCTGCTGCACACACTCCTCGCTTCCTATAACTTTAACATCCCTCACTAATCTCCTATCAACCCTCCTGACCAGAAAATAATCTATCTGACTACTATTTCCCCCGGACTCGTACGTAATCAACCAGCTGATTCTTTTCCTAAAACGTGTGTTGCACACAATCATGTCCATAGCCTCCCCAAACTCGAGCATTCTTTCCCCTTCCGCATTCCTCACACCATACGCACATCCTCCATGGACTCCTTCATAACCTTGAGCTGCTTCACCCACATGACCATTTAAATCCCCTCCCAGAACCACTACCTCATCATCACCCATACCACTCACTACACGTATTAAATCATCCCAAAATCTATCCTTCTCTGCGTCATCCAATCCTACCTGTGGAGCATATGCCAATATAACTGAAACCAATTTCTGCCCGACCAAAATTTTCACTACTAATATCCTATCACTAACTCTCATAACATTCATGACATATTCCACCCATTTCTCTGCAACCAACACACCCACACCCCCATATCCGTCAGTTCCCCCCTGCCAAAACAACTTATAGTAGCAATCCTTCCCAACAATCTTTCTGACTGATCCACCCCTGTACCGGACTTCCTGTAAACATGCCACATCCGCCCACCTCCTAATGAATGCCTCAACGACTTCCCCTGCTCTTCCTCTCAAACTTCCCACATTCCACGAACTCACCCTAAACCCCCTGGGTGATTTGCTGTCCTCAGGCTTGCTTTGGTGCTTGTTTTTGTAGTTCATAGTCGGTAAGATAAAGGGGGGTAAACCTTCCAAAGGCCCGACCCATTGCACAGACCCACGTCCAGGCAATGGATCTGGGACCCCTAGCCCACCAGCTTACCAGTGGCTGTGGTAGTGGCCTCGGGGCACCCTGCCAGGACAGCTGCAGGGACACCCTCCAAGCGCGGCTTGGCACTGCAACTGCCCTGCCATTATACAACCACTGATAGGGCAGCCTCCTGGGGCGCTACTCCCAGGTTCGGGCCCCTCTCTATTGAGCGCAAGCGGCAGCCTGGGAACCGCAATGCCCTGTACCCTCTAGCACAGGTTCGAGTCCCATCTCGCCCCGGACCCATGATCTATGCTGGCGGAACCCAAGTCAAGCCTCCCCCCAAAGTCCGCCACTATGTAGCGGGGGCAAAGTTTTCTGGTCGCATGCCCTTGCTGGCGTCAACCCCTGTAACATAGTGGGATACGTTGTGTAATATGTAAAGCGCATGTGGTGTAGTGCATAGGATAGTTAGAGGAAATGTTTGGGAGAGTATGCTGGTCTACTCTCCATGTTACTGTCACACTGAAAAGGTCAGCAAAGGGGGATGGTTAGGTAGCTAGTGAAACAGGAGCTCCAGCTCTCCCTATCATCAGTATTCCCATTCCCCTCGGGACTACTACCCTGTTCGGCCCGTGCTACAG
>JAGKTI010039884.1:0-10491 GCA_018397915.1 Birgus latro
TCCACTCATATGCTGATGATTCCACCCTTCACCTTTCCATTCGGTTCCCGCAACGTCCATCTCAGCAGTTACTTCAACAAAAAAGGGATGAGGCTATGGCACACCTAATGTCTGATTTGGCTCGTATCTCTGATTGGGGTAAAAATAATCTTGTTATTTTCAATGCATCAAAAACTCAGTTCTTACACATATCAACCCGACAAAATCTTCCTCAGGATTACCCACTAATGTTTAATAATGAACAGTTATGTCCTGCATCATCCTTGAACATGCTTGGGGTTTCATTCTCTCAGGATTTGTCTTGGAAAGAACATATTACATCTCTTGTGAAAACTGCTTCCAAGAGATTAGGTGTGCTAAGCCGATTCCGTACTTTCTTTACCCCTGCACAGTTGTTGACCTTGTACACGAGTTTTATTCGCCCGTGTATGGAGTACAACTCTCATGTGTGGGGAGGCTCCCCACATGCAGCTCTTCTCAATAGGGTGGAGTCAAAGGCTTTTCGTCTCATTAACTCTCCTCCTCTTACTGATTCCCTTCAACCATTGTCTCTTCGCCGCACTGTTGCATCTTTATCTCTCTTCTATCGCTACTTCAATGGTCACTGTTCCTCTGAACTGTCTGCTTGCATCCCTCCACCTCTACGACGGGCACGTAGTACCCGTCTAGCAACAAACTCTCATCCCTTTTCTGTCCAACTCTCTAATGCAAGAGTTAACCGTTACTCCCAGTCCTTCATTTATGCAACTGGTCAACTCTGGAACTGTCTTCCTCTGTCTGTATTTCCTACTTCCTATGATCTCCAGTCTTTCAAACGCAGTGTGTCCAGGCATCTCGAATTGAACGGATCTTGAATTTGGCTCTCTTTTGTACTGTTTTTGCTTTTTCTTGGAAGGAACAGTATGCAGGCCCGTGGCCTTTGGTTCCTTCTTCCATGCATAAAAAAAAAAGTAACCTGGTGACGTCACTGTGCAATCCCTGCTCACCCAAATCAACTCTCACCCACCACTAGACGCATCTGTACGTTTTAGTTCCTTTTTTTCTTGGCATTGTTCTGAAGTTTTATAAACAGTTTCCCCGGAAAATCGGTGTGAATGTTCGTGTGTGGAATGAGAAGGGGCAGGGAAGGATGAACTTGATGAATTACCATCACTGTGAAGAGAGAAGAGTACTACATTCAAGTATTCCATAAAATTATGCATCTCCACCTGTCAATAATCCACGCCAGCCATCTTCCCACTATTGGCAGAGAATCTTAGGTCAGTGTGAATTTTCACGAATAATTATAAACGTACCATGTGACACAGATCACCATATTGTCAGTAGGATGGAAATGTTCTTAGCCAATACGAGACGACTGGAAACCTAGTGTATGACTCTAGACGAGTTAATTAACACGTATATTAAAATTGTTTTCATTAGTCACAGCAACTATGGAGTTTGCATGGCCAGTTTTAAGTGGAGTGAAAGAAAGTTGAGGAACGGAAGGATGCAGTGAAAACAAGTGGTGCCAGGCACAACAAACCTTGCTCGACAGCAGTTATTTTATGGCTGTTAAATACTGAAACGTTTCTGTCATTTAGTGTCAGTGCACAAGTTGAGTCTAAGGTAATGGCGCAAATGTTTTCAAGGTACACCCTCTGAAAATCCGTGATCTTGCGTTTGACCTTTCAAGTGAGTGAATTAAAGTGAATGAATTATAGCAAGATGTTTAAGTGTTTCAGAGAAGTTTTACTGCAAAATCAGGAGGATTTTTGAGGCCTGGTTTTTCCCGATAAAATGCACATACCCCGTAGAAAAAATCAAGTGAGAGGGCGAGAAAAATGTTGCTGGAATTTCAAAGCGGAAAAATTAGTTTTCATATTCAGTACCGGTACTGAATCTTTCATGAACGAATCTGAGGTAAATTTTTCTTGGTTTAAGTGGGTGTGGAAGTAGGTAAGTTAGGAAAGTGGCAGAGAGGAGTGAAGTATAGGGTGAAGAAGAAGACTGGGTTAAATAATGCTTGTGGCCTGCATTAGGTTCATTAAGATAGATAATAAATTTCTTCTTGTCGAATCTTCAGAGGGATGGCGTCTGTGTATTTATTATTTATTTATTTACCTTTTCAATTATCCATATTAATTAATCAATTAAATAATTAATTTTCTGTTTTGTATTTGCTGTCATAACGATTTTCATCAGCTTTGTAGAGAATTATCAAACTAATGTTCAGGATTAGGGAAAGTACCTTGAGATAGTTTAGTCGTGTAAAAACTAGAGGATGAGAAACTGACCAGGAGTTTGTACTCGTATGTGAGTGAGGGGAAGGAAGAATACCAAGAATGAGATAAAGAATAAAAATTGTAACCTAATTGTTTTAGAAAACATCCTAGCACCATTTTCTGGGCGATTTATTTAGCATAATCGTCACTCTCATCAAGAAACTGCCCAAGTCATTTTTTCTACTGTTCGGGAAATCGAAAAAAAAAAAAAAAAACTGTCTCATTTTCTTAACTTTCATATGAATTTAATATCTATCTACTCACACCCTAGACCACTCACACCCTAGACCTGACAAAGGCAGCTATACCAATAGGTGCGCCATGTAATAAAGAATTGATTTAGGCAAAAATCTAAATATCGCCGAAAAATGACTTAGGCAGTTTCTTTGTGAGGGTGGCGATATTTTACCGTGATATTCTTTAATGTGCTACTTGCATCGTTTTAAGAATGATACATCTCTTGCACTGACAACACTGAAGACGATATTAAGGTGCAAAATAGAAAAGAAATTCAACCCAGAGAGAGAAGCTACAGAGATGAAGGAAGCCTTAAGGAAGGGATAAAAAACTGTGATGAGAATGTGAGGAATTTCATTAGGTGGCCCTGGGCACACACACACACACACACACACACTATTGATTAATAATATCATGAGGTAGTCACCATGTCTCAGTCAATCACTAAAGTTGACTGAGCCGTCCCTGCAACACACAATTGATTTTGGAGCACAATGAATGAACCATCCTGTGATTTAGAAAACATGCTGGCTTATTCTTACCTTATTTTTTGTGAGCTATTGTTTACCTTAACACACGAACCATTCTAATCGTATCTGTCCCAAAGAAGAGTAACTAGGAGAACATGCTGACCTATTCTCAGCCAGATTATTGTAAGCTATTATTTACATTAACATATAGACTACTCTGTGTATTTAAACGGAGGCTAATTAGGCTAGGAGGGCATGCTGACCTATTCTCAGCATGTGTTGTGTGAACTGTTTTTTATCTTTAACATCAGTCACGAGGGAACTTTTATGAGAAGCCCAAGTGTAGTGATTACACCTGGGCATCCGTCTGATTAATTACCAGCCGACGTCAACAATTATCAGCTCTGTCTGTCTGTCTGTCTTTCTCTCACTCTTTCTCTCTCTCTCTCCCTCCAATAAAGGCAGTTCCAAAGGGTATAATAATCTGACTTCGTTGGCACCTCAGAACGACATCGCTAGCTATTTTCTCCTGCTCTCTCTCTCTCTCTCTCTCTCTCTCTCTCTCTCTCTCTCTCTCTCTCTCTCTCTCTCTCTCTCTCTCTCAGAACACCCACAAAAGACTTATCACAGGAATGGCCAATTAACATAATGGTAATGCTGAGACAGGTTCAAAAATATTCAGTCTGTCACAAAAGACTTCTCTACCGGTATACATGGTGGTCCGTAAATAGCACTGGACAAAAAGCTCACCTGGGTGTGTGTGCTGTGGTGTCTGTTTGACCTGCTGGTATGGGCCTGAGTGTGGCAGTGGGAGAAGGACAGAATAAATGATACTGGAGAGACATTGGTAATTCTGACTGATCCGTCCCCACATCACATGAAAAATCCTCCAGCGGAGTGGAAGATGAGTCATATATATGGATTACCCTGTGTACCCCTGAAGTATTCTCTTGTCCTATTTGTACTTTTATCACAAAATGGACAGAATTTGCACCAATAACATACAAGAGGCTATTAGGCTGTATAGGCACAATAAATCTATTCCCTTAGAGTAATTTTTTATAGCCAAAATTACATTTTACTGTTATTTTTACTCTTTAATTCTTGCCTCCTGATCGCATATATTGCTTGGTAAACCTTGCCTCGTGCTGATGTTACTTATATCCTAAAGTAAATCTTGCCGGTATATTTTCTGATAATTCTTACATCTTGTTGGCACGTTTTCCAGGAGTATTGTCTCGTTTGTATTTCTCTATTAATAAATTCCTCCTCTTGTTGTTGTTGTTTTTTTCACTTTTGCCGGTGTTTTATCTTGGTAAGTTAATAATTTTTGTCTCTTACTAATAGCATATCTTTGTCTAGCTTCTTGTTGGGTGATATCTTGATGTATCTTTCCTTTTGTATGTTTGGCAAATCTTGCCACTTTTCGGTATTTCTTGCCATGTAATTTTTGACTGCTATTATTAATTTAATTTTACCCCTATAGTCCAATGAATATTGCTGAAGAGGGACGCCCTCATGCGGTGGCTCTGCTACCCAGGTAAACAAACGCCCCTCAGCTCCCTCCCTATCCTCCAAAATGATGGTACTGGACAGCGGAAGGGTAACAGCTGCCTATGTCCATCGAGTTCACTAGCAGGTGAGCCTGGGGCCACAACAACAACAGCAACAATCAACATTCTTTCATTCTTTTTCTCTGTTTGTCTGTCTATCAATATATCGATTGCTAGACACCTCAGTCCTGTAAATGGTAGCAACAGAAAATCGCCTACACTTCTCAACCTATCATATGCTATCTGGCTGCCCTTTCTCCAGCTCACACCCTCCACTCTCATATACCTTTACACTCATTTTCGGTCTTCTCCTTCCCATCTTCCCTCCACCTCACCCATGTACACATTCTTGTCAGACTCACATTCTCTACACTAAAGAAACCTTTTGGTAACTGGAAGATCCAAGTAAGATAGAAATAACTGTACTGAAGGTATTCTTTTTTTTTAAGTTAATCTTGTTGGTAAAGAAGATCTATTTTCAACACTCTTTAATTACCACTGTTACTTCAGTCATTTTCTAGGATTGTGTTTACAGATTTTCGTTTTCTGGTAGTTCTTTTTCTCTTCTCATTTATTTTTCTTTTCTCTTTTCCAATTTTTTCTTCATCGTTTCGTTCTTATTGCTTATATTTTCTCTTTTTCTTTTTCTATCATCATTTTCTCATTTCTGTTTTTAGTTTTCTTGTTCTCTTGCTGTTCCCTTTTTCTGTTCTTCTCTCACCGCAAGCCGCCTTACTCTCGTCCATCTCCACTGACCTATCACCATGCCTGCTATTTATGAGCCAATGACATTCGTCCCTAGTACTCTCGCTCTCTCTCTCTCTCTATCAGTAATTACTTTTATATTATATGATTTATGAAATGTGAGAAAATGTTCTGGAACGAGGTAAAGAGAGTTAGGCAGGGTGCCAAAGAAGGTAGTTGGGGAGTGAAAGATAAAAATGGTAGATTACTAGTGGAGAAGGGAGAGAAAGTGAGCAGATGGAGAGAACACTTTAATGAATTGTTGAATATAGAGAATGAAAGTAATGCAAGTATAAGTGGCAGGGGAATGGCTGGGAGAAGGAGGGATGTGGGAAGAGAGGAAGAAATCAGCAGGATGGAAGTGGTGGAAGCAATGAAGAGAGTTAAAATGGGGAAAGCCCCAGGATCTGATGGGGTGTGTGGTGAAATGCCGAAGCATGGGGGAGAGATGGTAATAGAATGGATGTGGAAGGTGTGCAGATTGGCCTGGGAGGAAGGTAGAGTCCCGGAGGATTGGAAGTCAGGTATAATTATTCCCCTGTAGAAAGGAAAAGGGGAAAAAGAAGTGTGTGGCAATCATTGGGGCATTTGCCTTCTTAGTGTAATTGGAAAAGTATATGGTAGGATACTTATTGACAGAGTTAGGGAAATAACAGAGGAATTAGTTGGAGAAGAACAGAGAGGTTTTGGGAAGAGAAGAGGTTGTGTGGATCAGATATCCATTCTTAGATCTTTAGTGGAAAAGTTTCTAGAGAAGGGAAACAAGTTGTATGCAGCCTTCATCGATTTGGAGAAAGCATATGACAGGGTGGATAGACAAGGGTTGTGGGAAGTATTAAGAATATATAGAGTAGATGGGAAGTTGCTGAAGGCCGTGAAGAGTATGTATGAGGGTGCTAATGCTGCAGTGCATGTGATTTCTCTGTTTGAAAGTTGGATTGAAACAAAGACTTGTCATGTCTCCATGGATGTTCAATCTGTATATGGATGGGGTTATAAAAGAGATACAAGGTAGGGCAGTGGATGCTGGAGCGGCTCTAGTAAGAAAGGGCAGTGTTTGGAAACTCCCTGTACTGTTGTTTGCTGATGATACTGTGTTGTTAAGTGAAGACGAAGGGGAGCTGCAACGCTTGGTGGATGAGTTTGGGAGAGTGTGTAAGAAACGGAATCTAAAGGTAAATGTAGGGAAGAGTAAAGTGATGGTCTTCGAGAGAAGTGAAATCAATGAATGTACAGTGAGACTGGATGGGAAGGAAATGGAGAATGTGAGTGCGTTTAAGTACTTGGGTAGGGTGATGAGTAAGGATGGAAGTTTAAGTGCTTGAAAGGGTGCAACAGGGAAGAAAGGTTGCTGGTTCCTTGAAAGCAGTGTTAAGAAACAGGGAAGTGAGCATGGAAGTGAAAAAGCTACTACACGACAGTGTTGTGATACCAACTCTAACGTATGCTAGTGAAGCTTGGACCCTGTTGGAGGGACAAAAGTCAAGAGTGGAAGCAGTGGAAATGAGTTATTTGAGAGAAGCATGTGGAGTCATATGGAGAGACAGACTGACAAATAAGGAAGTGATGGAGCATTGTTGTGTGGATGTGGATGTGATAGGAAGCTTTAGGGGAAACAAATTAAGGTAGTTTGGCCATGTGGAGAGGATGGAGAGTGAGAGACTGACGAGGAGAGTGTATGTGAGTGAGGTGGAGGGGGGGGGGGAGAGGGAGGAGGAGGCAAAGGCTGAGATGGAGGGATGGAGTGGAGAGGTATATGAGAGAAGGGGGTGTCAGCTGGGAGCAGGACAGTGAAATGGCAAGGGACAAAGCGACAGGGAGGCGATTTGTTTGTGGCCACCCCTTGCAAGATCTAGGCGTCTAGCAATAGATAGATAGATAGATAGATAGATAGATTTATGGAACCAGAGATATCATAGCCAATTTAGTAAACTTAACACGTTTATGATTTCTACGTAGTTCATTACTGCTTAGGCATATTATTGTCATAAGAATTGAGAATACCTACTGTTTCTATCAATTTATCTATCACTCTATCTATCTGTAGCCTAAACTCTACTCCAGGAATGAGTGGCCATAAGCGAATCTCCTCCGTCACTCTGTCCTCTGCCATGTTGCTTTCTCACCAACTCACACTCTTCTCTCTCATGTACCTCTCCCTCTCATCGGCTCCATCGCTCCAACTCAACCTCGGTAAAAATAATTCCCGTGTTTTCCGTATAAGGAACTCGTGTATAAAGAATTGTCGTGATGCTGTACGATCAAATATTTCCCCTAACTGCGCACCAAGGAAGAATTCGCGTATAAAGATTTCACCTGTGAAGAATTCCAGCGACGCTCTGCGACCTCATAATATCTCCCATAACTGCACATCCGAGAGGCTTTGCGCCAAACACACGCCTACATAATCGTCACGACCTGGAATCCGACGTTCAAATGTTGTCTGCCCTGTTTCTTCCCTTATCTTGTCGTGGGAGGGTACTTGGAAGAGAAATGTACATTATAGAAATCAAAGAAAGTGGCCCTTGATGTCATATGCCTTCAACGGGGATGCATGTACTCGTTTAACTTTATCTTGGTCCAAATTTTCATCCTTTTACCTTTTATCGCTTTTTTCGGGTAAGTCAACGGCAGACAAAGAGTCACTGTCCATCCCTTCTATAAAACTTCCTTATGAGTAGTATCATTTTTTAATGTTAAATTATTGTTACAAAGCTCTGAAGATGGAAAGGAGACAATTTTAGGTCAAGACAAAGTAAAAAGGGTACAGTCTGAGAATCAGATATTCAACAGGAGTACTATCCATATATTCAAATATTACTGTTGATGGTGATTGAAGAGTTTAACCCTCTGAATACGAATATCTCATTTAAGTATGTATTTTATTTACACTTTATTAAAATGTATATATTTTTATTTTATTTTTACTGTATTATTTTACCTTTGTTTAACTTAATTTAACAATATTAATATATTTCGTGAGCAAAGGGAAGTGTGGTAGCACTGAATTATTGAAAGACAAACTAACCCCGGCAGTTCGAGAAGTTTTAAAATTGGGAATTCATAAATTAAGTCATACTGATGACAGCTGAAGTCCAAGAATTAAGAATACCGCTGTTGCTCACGTTCCCTGACTTTCATTTTCAGGGCCTTTTGTGCGAATGTGTGTGGTCGCCCTGACTGCCATTGCCCGTCCGTTCATAGGAGGGCGCTGACTTGTGTTCGGTCTGTTGCCTGGGGTATTGTATTGGTGTAAAGGTCACGTACATACGTGTATGTGTATGTGTGTGTGTGTGTGTGTGTGTGTGTGTGTGTGTGTGTGTGTGTTCAGTGCAATGGTGTCCGTCGGTGCTGCTGAATGCCTTACCTGGCGGCAGCGGTATGGAGGAAATAATATCTGTCGTTTGGAAATGGTCGTGAAATTACTGGTGGTACTTGACTCGTCGGAAATGAAGGAATATTTTTGTCTGAGGGGAAGTGACAGAACTGAGAAAAGTAAATTGTAATTGAACATAGGATGTATAGTCAAATACAAATGTCCTTTTGCTTTTTTCTACCTCTTTCTCATCGTTGGATTAACAGATGCTTAAATGAAACTTACTTGACAAAGGTACATGTTATTAGCCACAGATGGATGACAATATGCACCTCAGTCCACTACGACATAATAATCGTCAATGAATCCATTGTTGCAAGACAGGAGAGATGAATGGACTGTAGTATTTGACTGTATTATAGGTGCTGGTAAGTTGGAGGACTGGGGCACATCATCCTGAGTGCTGGGAAGAACTGGAGGTACACGACATCTAAAGATTGGAAGGTGCATTTTTGGCTTCTGAGGGAATGAGAAGACTGACAAAGCTAAATGTTTATTGCATTATAGTTGCTGGGAATGCGCACTGATTGCGTAAACTTATCCACTTCACTCTGATGACGTATTTTATATTTGATTCTGCCACCGGACAATTTCACTTCTGAGGACACTTTCCAAACTGGAGGAGTTGCATAATCCTCCATTAACACATTCGCTTCTACACAGCCATCCTAACCTGAATAAAATCATCAGGCGATAAAAAGAATAAGATACAAGATTTTGCCACCAGCCTGAAGGGATTAGCTGGTGTGGGAAATGGACAGACAGTCATTACTAAACAAAATTTTCCTCGTTTTACTTGGGCTAAATATCCCGTTTCTCTATCTTGAAAGTCGAGCTGTACTAATATAGTAACACTGGAATGTAACAGCAGATTAACACTGAAAAAATTGTAATGCTGGAACCGAAAAATGTGTAATGAAAACGATGTTGATCAGTAGTAGTGTCATTTTGCCTCCGAGCTAAGTGATATAACCTACAAATAGAAAAAAAATCTGGGCCAACTGAAGCTGAAACAGCCATAGTGAAGGATTTTATTTTGAGTAGTAGGAAGATGGAAAGCCTGGCGGTAATAAAATGCATTTTGGTTGATATGGAAGTGAAAGACTGAAAACTAAAGTGATGTAGGGAGTAGGGTGCGTTATGTATGTTGGGAAAATGGAAAATCGTACCACTGTTACTTACTACTTCAACTACTACTGCTACTACTACTACGACTACTACTACTGCTCTTGTTACTACTACTACTACTACTGCTGCCATAGTAGGTGGCAGCGATGGTAGTAGTGGTAGTTGTAGTAGTAGTAGATATTGTTGTTGTTGTTGTTGTTGCTGCGCTGCTACTGCTGTTGTGATAGCAGCTGTGGCTTAAACTCCAGATTCATCTGGACCTGAGTCAAATGGAGCGCAGGAAGCTAATGCTGCAACCAGTTCTCCTTTTTGATGGGTGGGGGCGGAGGGAGGATTGTGGAAGCGGAGAAACGTTTGAGCATCCGCATGGGTCCTTCATCCGGGTGTATGGGAATCTGAGCTGGTAGGCGTCCCTCTCCAACGCCTGGGGAAGAGGAAGGATTGAGGTTATTAAAACGCTAGGAGTATGACGTCACCTACTGCCTACCATTAAATGCTATCCTTTTCCCAGACTACATTACTTTCATCCTAACATGGCCTAGAGTTTGGTCCTTTTGAAGCTAACCTCACGTAGCTCAGTGGCAGAAAAATACAATAAAAGGACTCTTCGTTTTTCCAAGAACACTTCATCGAGATTCATATGATATTGTATGGGTAATTTAATGTTATAATTGAGCACTCATGATGTAAAGTTGACAACCAAGTATATTCATCCTTCC
>JAGKTI010039885.1:0-10491 GCA_018397915.1 Birgus latro
CAGCCCACCTCTTCCTCCTTTATTAATGATTTTTTTTCTCTCTCTCCCTCTCTCAGGTGCCCAAAACAGCATTACAAGACATCTTATAAGGAGTCACTGATATTACTTGTTTATTACGTAATCTTATTTTTTTAAACTTAAGTCTGATTTCTTACCTATCTTAAGTCTGCCTTCTTGCTGCATAAGAAGGTCCCTTTATCACCTCTTCCTTAGCGGTTTATTTTTTAATACGGCTGGCCAATATCATTTTGCACGTCATTTAGGTAGAGTATGACGATATTAGAATGATTTAATGAACACGAAAGGGGATAGTATGATGTAACAAAATAAATTGCTTCAGTAAGTGTGCTACGGAAGTTTCTTAAGGGACGGGAATGATGGCCTTAGTATGCTGGGAATTTTCTCTTACTTCTAGTTAACATCATCCGAACAAAAAACAGGAAAACTGAAGGCGCAGTGATTATGAACTGATGATGATGATGACGATGATAAACTAATGAATGATGATGGTGATGGTGAAGATGAAGATGAACTAATGACATGATGATGAGGATGATGAATATTAACATCCTCAGTACTTCGATTTGTTCTAGCTCTTTCTTTCTCCTGACCATTTCATTTACCTTGGAAAAAGAAAAATAACACTGAAGATAATACTTTCTTTTGACGATATTAAACATTGATGAGGGAAATGAGGAGGAAGACAGATATTAATTTAAGATGGCGCGATAAATGATGTATTTGTTTTTACGATAACTACATCACTGAGAAACATTAACTGGAAACTGATATTATGCCGAGCTGTTTTAATTATACGACCTGAAGAATAACCAGTTTTTATTTATGGCATTTACAAGTGGGAAGAGGTTGGCATGATGGTGGTGATGATGATTGATGATGAGGAGGAAGAGGAGGAAGAGGATGATGATGATGATGATGATGATGTAATAAAATAAGCAAGAATCACCCAACCGCACAGACATTACGGTATTTACTACGTGGTCCTGTTATCAATAAAGATTTGCTTTTTAATCACCGAAGCTTAAATAATGAAAAGCGAAGTACAAGGCTCTTCCTCACCCTCCAGTACATCAGACATACGGGAATATAGAGAGAAGCACACAAGAAATTTCAAGTGGAAGAAACTCGTACGGTAATAAAGGTGAAGTTACTTAGCCTAAAATATTAAATGTAACACCACTCTTCTCGCCTTATCTTCATCTGACGGAACTGTGCCACTTATGCTATATATAAATTAAATACTTGTCGCCTAAATCTTAAGAGCCCTTATTTATGATGTGGGAATGAGTCTCCTTGGTTACTGATCAAAACAATCCTCTAATCTAGCTACACTTGACCACCTAAGCTGAAAGGGGTCACGGATCTCTGTCAGGTTAGGGTACACGCCTTATAGACTTGCAGTTTTTCAGTACAATATTATATTTTCATTATTTAAATTCCAAAAACAATGAATAAATAAATCACCTGTCTTAATGGTAACCAGAAAATAGTATCAATATTTAAAAAAAAAATCCATTAAAATATCTGAGTAGCTAGCTACAAGTCATATCTGAAAAAAAATAATACAAATTTCCGTGGTCGGAAGTCAAAAAATAAATAAATAAATAAAAAATAAATGCAGCTGGTAATGGAGTGAGACTTGTAAGCACTGCCATTAATCCTACTCAAGAGGTTCACTTAAGGGCCAACCACCTGTGACTGTATAAGATATTAGGCAAGGCGAGAAGAGGAGAGGGTAATTTAGTCTGTCCTGGAGAAAATATTTACATTCACACCTTTACCTTGTTTATTCCCCCCCTCTCTCTCTCTCACACACACACACACACACACACATACACACACACACACACACACATACACACACACACAGGGACAGAGACAGCCAGCAAGGGAAAAGCCAGTGTGCAGCGAGGCCTGAGCCGGGATAGAGACGGGATTAAGTCTAGTCTTAGGCAGGGGGGGAATGGGGGTGAGGGAGAGGGGTACGATGTTCGAGCCTAGGAAACTCCGTAGTGCTCTTTTTTTTTGCGATTTATTTTGACATTACTATTTAACGTTCTATTATATGCTATTTGCCTCGTCAGAATATCGACACGGTTTCCATCAGTAAAGCACCGGTACGCAAGGATATTCAAGCGTGATGTGCATAATAAATCGCTCAGGAAAAGGCGTTAAGTAATCTCCGGAGGGACTACAAATATGGTGTGTGTTTCTGAATATTTCTCTACACTTTCTCCATTGCGAGCTGTTCTTCACATTACACGTCAGTATAATTTTCGGTTACAGGTGCAAATTATAAAAATATTGAAGCGACAAAAATAGCACAAGAGAGAATGTTCAGGTGTAGTGTGTAGAAAAAATCGCTAAAGATAAGGCGTTAGGGAATCTGCGAGGCGACAAGAAATACGATGCCTTGTCTGTTGGTGTGCTGGCAGTCGTGGTGATATCCTGTCGTGGGGGGCGCTGTCTGCATCACTGCCTTGGGGGGAGGGGAGTAAGGTGAGAGCGAGAGAGAGAGAATGGGTGAGGTATACAAGGGAAAAATAGGAGGGAAGAATAGTGCAAGTGAGTGGGAGTGGAGGGAGTAAGGTGAGACACGGGGAGGTAAGGTACACAGAGAAAGTACTGAAAGGAGAGGTAGGGTACACAGAGAAAGTATTAAATGGAGAAGCAGGGTACACAGTGAAAGTATTAAATGGAGAAGTAGGGTACACAGAAAGCATTACATGGAGAGGTAGGGTACACAGAGAAAATATTAAAAGGAGAGTGAGATTATGAAGAAATATTGGAGGAAGTAAGAAAGGGGGAACATAGGGTTACAGGAAGGAAGATGGTGATGGGGCAGAGATGGGGAAAGGGGCAGGAGAGAGAGTACTAGAGTAGGAGAGATTAGAGAGAGGAGAGGGGGTGAGGAGAGGAGGAGTAGGGTAGAAGTGGAAGGGAATGGGGAGAGGGTTTGGGTAGGAAGAGATCAGAAAGCAGATGGGGTAGGGGAAGGAGGGGTGAGTAGGGTAGGAGGAGGTGAGAGGAGGGAGAAATAAGGAAGGGAAGAGTTTGAGTAGGAAGAGCTCTAAGAGAAGAGAGGATAGTCTCAGAGGAGGGGGAAGGGGGTAGAACAGACAGGAAGGGGGAGCGTTAAGGTAGGGAGGAAAGGGGATAGGGAACAAAGGGAAGACAATGGTGACTGGGTACAGATGTGGGCAGGTAGGTAATAGGGAAAGCAGAGGGGTAGGGAAGGGAACGAAGGGGGGTTGGGATGGGAAGGAAGGTGAAGAAATAAGGGGAGGGGAGAGAGGTAGGGGTGTATGGGGAGATGTTAAGGGTGATAGTAATGAAGGAGAGTATAAGAGATAGGGAGAAGTGAGATTAAGGTAGAGGTAATGAGGGACAGGTATGTGAAGGTAGGTACAAAGGGATGCAAAGGAGGTGGGCAGAAAAATAAGAGGTAGAAACTGGTGCTAGGTTACTGGAAAACGCTTCAAAAATCTGAAGATAAAAAAGAGGAAAGAAAACAAAACAAGATGACGCCCTTCTATTTCATACGGAAAAACTAAAGATTTTATTCGGTTTAGGACGGTGTGAAAACGAAAATGAGAAAAAAATGCCAGCCAGATATTGAAAATCACAATAAAAACTCAGCACGAAATATAAAAGAAGACATACATTTTCGCTCAGGTAACGGTCACATTCTATTCAGCTAAAAATTGGGGAGGGGGTTAAAAAAAAAAAAAAAAAAAAACTGAAAATAAAAAAAAGAAGGGAAAAAAAAAACACTAGAGATCAGGGAAAAATTAAAAAAAAAAAAAATAATAGAAATATGATGTCGTTCTATACTTTATTTTGGGTACCGAGAATCAAATTTATTCAGCCAAGAAAAGTGATTTTAAAAATGAAAAAAAAGGAAAAAAAAAAGAAATGGCAGTAAATTCTGGATCCCACACTAAACGTCAAAGAAAAAATTAAGAAGTATCGAAGAAAGTAAATGCCCACGAAAGTCAGAGGAAGAATTTAAAAAGAAACTAAATCAAACATTTGTACTGAGAAAAACACACGAAAGTTAGTGTAAAAAGCAAAATCACATAAAATCACACCATTCTATTGGCGAAAACACACACACACACAGACACACACACAGACACACACACACACACATACACACGTCAGAAATATATATAAAAATGGAAATATAACCATAAAATGACAAGTTTTTATCGAAGGGAAAACACACACACACACACACAAAAAAAAACTCTCTCTCTCTCTCTCTCAAAAACTGACAAAAAAAAAAAAAAAACGACACTGAAAGAGGGAAAAAATATCACGCGTTTATATCGACGAAAAAACAAAAAAACAAAAAAAAAAGTGTAAAGTTGCAGAAAGGCATTTTGGTGTTTGTCAGAGAAATTTTGTGTGTTCGTCAGAGAGGGAGATGAGGCTGACGTGCTGGGCCGGGAGGAATCATCACTTATTTGCTAGTCAGGAAGAAGTGGAGGAGGAGGAAGAGGAGGAGGAGGAGGAAGAGAGAACTGAGGAAAAGACGAGGTGGAAGGAATTGAAGAAGGAGTAGGAGGAAGAGGAGGTGGGAGGATGAATTGAGAGAGGAGGAGGAGGAGGAAGGGACAACTGAGGGAGAAGACGAGGTGGGAGGAATTGAAGACAAGGAGGAGGAAGAGGAGGTAGAAGGATGAACTGAGAGAAGAGGAGGAGGAGGAGGAGAGAACGGAGGGAAGAGAAGTAGGAATCATCATTCATTTCCCAGACGGGTGTGACGTGTGTTCAAGGACAGGAGGAGAAAAAGAAAATGAAAGAAAAAGGGGTATTTACAGAGGAATTTACACAGGAAAGCAAACAGCAACAGACCTTCTGGTCCTTTCGAGGCTGCTTGTTATAGAAAGGGCTATGACTACAAGATCTATCTCTACATGCTGAAGATAAGGATAGTAAACAAGAAACCATCCCCAAACCCTCCAGGAAAAAGTGAGAAAAACCACCATGCAGCATGGAAAAACTGACATGGAAATTTCATAGGAAATACTGGAAAGGAAAGGTCACATTCTATACTACTTTATCTGCAAGCTACCTGATTGAGTAACCTGAAAGAGAAAGTAATCAAATAAACTAATAGCTAGGGCATGAAATTATAAATGGGTACATTGAGTTAATGGAGCATCTGTACACATAACAACGTGAACACGGTAATCCCATGGTCTCAGTTGAACTCTGCGGAATTCAAAAGATACAGATACACGTGAATATAGCTAAATAATCCCATGGTCTCAATTGGACTCTGCAAGAATTCAAAAGTTACAGATACATGTAAATATAGTAATCCCATAGTCTCAGTTGGACTCTGCAGGAAGAAACTTAAAACATTATCACCAAAGAATATTCTCTCAGTGTTAAATATACACCACACTCAAAATCACATGGAACTAGATACAGTATACCAAATGGATGGATCATTCAAAGTGGACAAGCCGATATTCAATTGGATTACGTGAGCTAAGAGGGGGAATTTAGTGTAAACGGGCGTTAGGCAGATAAACACAAGCCAGGAGGCTCAGGTACACGCGATCTGCAGATCTGCACAGTAGAAATAGGAGCGGTGGTCTCATTTGTCAGTACAAGCGATCCACAGCCCATCACAGGTCGGAAGTAAGCGTAGTGACCGTTAACTCAGGGCTATCTGTGCAGATCCTAATCTGTGCTTATATTACTTTATTTGCATCAAATAAATTGAACAATATATAATGACATGATGCAAAGGTACGTTGTTCATGGGGTGTCTCGTAGACAAAAGGGGAATAAACTTACAAATAGCTATAAAAGTAAGTTATTCAGACAGAGGATTCTCATGCAAACACTTGTCTATTATGTTTTTCAATGTCTTAACTGAGATACTGCTCACAGTATCTGAGGGTAATCTGTTCCGGATATTTACGACTCTATTGAAGAATAAGTATTTTGTTTCATGGGATTGGAAACGTTTCCCCATAATTTTGCTGCCATTACTTCTGGTTTGTCTCGAATGGTCTATTTTAAAATATTTATTCATGTCTAAGTTGCCATATCCCTTCATGATTTTGAAAACTTCAATAAGGTCACCTCTTAACCTGCGCTTCGTTAGGCTAAATAATTTAAGTTCTTCGAGGCGTTCCTCATATGGTTTGTTCTAAGTCGTGGTATCCTTTTTGTGATTCTTCGCTGTATTTTCTCTAATTTTTCTATGTCCTTTCTGTAGTACGGAGACCAGAATTACACACAATACTCAAGATGGGGGCCCACTAGTGAGTTGTACAAGGCAAGTATGACTTTTTCCGATTTAAACTCAAAAGTTCTCCCAATAAAACCCACCGCTTGTTTGCAATTTTAACTGCCTTGGTGCACTGCTTACTCGGTTTTAGGTCATTTGATACTATCACACCAAGATCCTTTTCACTGTCTGTACTTGATAACTAGATATTATTCATTTTGTGATTCGCATGGACATTGTTACTTCCAACATGAAGTACTTTACATTTTTCTGAGTTGAATTTCATTTGCCAATTTTCTGCTCAGCTTGTTAAAGTATTAAGGTCATTTTGTAACTGCTGCCACTGAAATTTTGAAGTTACTTTACTGGTTATTTTAGTATCATCTGCAAATTTGGATATTTCACAATTTAGTCCCTCATCATTATTGTTTATATAGATAATAAAAAGTATTGGTCCAAGTATTGAGCCTTGGGGAATGCCACTAATCACATTACGCCATTTAGATTCCTTTCCGTTTATCACAACTCGCTGTTTTCGGTCTGCAAGCCAGTCTTGTAACCATTTCTGTGTACTTCCTTTTACTCCACGTGTTTCTGTTTTGCTTATGAGATGCTTGTGGGTGACAGTGTCAAATGCTTTCTGAAAGTCGAAGTAAATTATATCTACTGCTCTTGAGTCATCATATGATTTGTAAACATCATGGAAAAAGTCCAGTAAGTTTGTCAAGTATGAACAATGATGTCTGAATCCATGCTGTGAGTCTCTGATTATATTATTTTCCTCTAGGTAATTAACTATTTTATCTCTTATGATTTTTTCCATTAACTTGCACACTACTGATGTTAAGCTGATTGGTCTGTAATATCCTGGGTGCGACTTATTTCCCTTTTTGAAAACTGGTGTTACATTTGCTAGTTTCCATTCGCATGGAACTTTTCCAGTACTTAATGATTTATTGAATAAGACAGAGAGTGCCAGCAGAAACTCATTTTTTGCTTCTTTGAGATTTCTCGGTGATATTTTATCAGGGCCAAAGGTTTTGTTTATGTTCGTACTATTTATGGCTGAAAGTATATTGCTATTATGGATAGCATAGTTACTAAGGTCTGTGCTGTTTTTTTGGTTTGTGGGTAACAGTAGGTTTCTGGTGGTGTTTTCTACTGTAAAAACAGACACAAAGTAATTGTTAAGAATGTTCGCCATTTCAACCTCATTTTCTGTGTGCTTGCCACTGTTCATTTCTAGAGGGCCTATTGATGTTGTCATAACCTTTTTCTTTCTAATGTAACTGTAAAATTCTTTAGGATTTGATTTGCACGTATTAGCAATGTGGATCTCCAGTGCTCTTTTGCTGCATTTAATAAGTCCTTTTGATATGCAGCGTAGATTTTCGTACTGTAATTTATCACCATTATTTTGTGTAGCATGTGAGGTGGTGTATGGGGTGAAGAGAAGACGAAAGGGGGTTCAGGGAACAGCAAGGTAGACTGAAGAGGTGAGAAAGGCTGTGGCACAAAAGAGGAAAGCATATAATGGATGGATGAGGAACAGGGGCGTCGAAGGAACCGAGAGATGGAAGAGAGAGTTATATGTAGAGAGGAGAAGAAAGGTGAAAAGATTAGTAAGAGAGAGTAAGAAGAGAGTGGATGAGGAATTTGGAAGGAATTTGAGTGTAAAGTGGAGGGAATGTAAGAAAATGTTCTGGAAAGAGGTAAAGAGAGTAGACAGGGTGCCAACGAAGCTAGCTGGGGTGTGAATGACAAAAATGGCAGAGTACTAGTGGAGAAGGGAGAAAAAGTGAACAGGTGGAGAGACCACTTTAATGAATTGTTGAACATAAAGAATGAAAGTAATGCAAGTATAAGTGCCTGGGGAATGGCTGGGAGAAGGAGGGTTGTGAGAAGAGAAGAAGGAATCAGTAGGATGGAAGTTGTGGAAGCAATGAAGAAAGTTAAAATGGGGAAAGCCCCGGGAATTGATGGAGTGTGTGGTGAAATGATGAAGCATGGGGGAGAGATAGTAATAGAATGGATGTGGAAGGTGTGAAGATTGGTGTGGGAGGAAGGTAGAGTCCCAGGGGATCGGAAGTCAGTTATAATTATTCCCCTCTACAAAGGAAAAGGGGAAAAAGAAGTGTGTTGTAATCATAGAGGCATTTGCCTTCTTAGTGTAATAGGAAAAGTACATGGTAGGATACCTATTGACAGAGTTAGGGAAATAACAGAGGAATTTGTTGGAGATGAACATGGTTTTAGGAAGGGAAGGGGTGGTGTAGACCAGATTTTCATTCATAGATCTTTAGTGGAAAAGTTTCTAGAGAAGGGAAAGAAGTTGTATGTAGCCTTCATGGATTTGGAGAAAGCATATGACAGGGTGGACAGACAAGGATTGTGGAAAGTATTAAGAATATATGGAGTAGATGGGAAGTTGTTGAAGGCAGTGAAGAGTATGTATGAGCGTGCTAAGGGGTCATTCCACGAAGATGTCAACCTTTTGGGTCAAAATCAGAATTGCTTAAAAGTATATAAACTATACATCATTTTAAACATAAATAATTGAATTTTATGAATCTGAAGAGAAAAAGGGCCTAAACCGTTTAATAAGGGAGCTGCACAAAAAAATGTCATGCTACATCACCGAAGAAAAATCAATACTGACTTTAGCAATTTTCATAACATCATTGACCAGAATATGTTATCGTTTGGAATGCTGACATAGTGTTTTATTGAAAATGCATCTGAGTTGTGACTGACACTACAGTTGTTTACATATATGCTGTGGTCAGAATGTAGAATGACCTTTAAATGGAAGTAGTAATCTCCATACTATCCAGACGTACACTATCCGGATGCATCACTATTCGGACATCGTAGGCTGTCCCGAACCCCAAAATGCCCAAAAATTCGAAAAAATCCTTTAAAAATCCAATT
Source organism: Birgus latro (assembly GCA_018397915.1). Classification (NCBI taxonomy): domain Eukaryota; kingdom Metazoa; phylum Arthropoda; class Malacostraca; order Decapoda; family Coenobitidae; genus Birgus; species Birgus latro. The sequence goes on from JAGKTI010039885.1 coordinate 9,206, forward strand.
TTTTGGACTGCGTCAGTTTGAATTTCCCGTGTGCGCTGAACAGCTGTGTTTTTGCTACTCCCACCTCTCTCATGGTCTCATTTCCCACTCAACTCCCGGCTCGTCAACACGCTCTCAACATGGCTGCTGAAGTACTTGGTTTTGTGGTGATTCCCAATCTCCTGCAGGGCTTGATGCTGCTCTGCACCTTCTTTATCGTGTGTGTGATGATGGCCCCGGCACTTGAGAAGAGGAAGAAAGTGGTTTTGACTCTGGAGAAGAAGCGGGAGGTATTGGAGAAGGTGGACGCTGGGTGGCCGACATCACGGATCCTCCGTGAATTCAACCTCCCTCGCTCCACTTTGTTTGATATCAAGAGGTCCCGAGACAAACTACAGCAGTACACAGCTGATTTCGCTTCGAAAACCAGACGGAACGTGGAGAGGAAGATGACGTTTACTCCTAAGTATGCTGACATTGACCGTTCCACGCTCATCTGGTATCGACAACAATGTGCTGCTGGTGTGTTGGTACGCTGCCTCCGTCAGCTCATCTCGGACTCTGGCAGCGACTAAATTCTCCAGGACTCGTCACTAGACCACATGGGAATTTACTGTTCTGTACAGTGCAGTGAAGTGATGTGATGCAAGGTATGCGAAAGAAAATGTTATGGAAAGTGCTGGTGGGTGTAAAGTGCAGCGGAAGTGCTAAGGTGTGTCATGTGCAAGGTCTTACTGTCAGAGTCTGAGATAACCGAGCGGGTTATACATCAGGACGGTGACATCATTCTCGTAAGTACCCAAACTTCATCAAAATTCCTTGTTTTGTTCTTCCCATATCATTAATCTCATGCATAGACTATGTGAAAGATGATTTCCATAATGATTTTCATGTCTAACCTGTTTTCAGCATGCTGTAAAGTGGTAAAAAAATTCCAATAAATGTTAATCATAATTTCCTGCTTTCAATTTAATTTTTTTGTTAGGAGGAGGCTGTAGCACGGGCCAAACAGGGTAGTACTCCCGAGGGGAATGGGAATACTGGTGATAGGGAGAGCTGGAGCTCCTGTTTCACTAGCTACCTAACCATCCCCCTTTGCTAACCTTTTCAGTGTGACAGTAACATGGAGAGTAGACCAGCATACTCTCCCAAACATTTCCTCTAACTATTCTATGCACTACACCACATGCGCTTTACATATTACACAATGTATCCCACTACGTTACAGAGGTTGACGCCAGCAAGGGCATGTGGCCAGAAAACTTTGCCCCCGCTACCTAGTGGCGGACTTTGGGGGGAGGCTTGAC
>JAGKTI010039886.1:0-10491 GCA_018397915.1 Birgus latro
CACTGCAGCCTTAGCACCCTCATACATACTCTTCACTGCCTTCAACAACTTCCCATCCACTCCATATATTCTTAATACCTTCCACAAACCTTGTCTATCCACCCTGTCATATGCTTTCTCCAGATCCATGAAGGCTGCATACAACTTCTTGCCCTTCTCTAGAAACTTTTCCACTACAGATCTAAGAATGAATATCTGGTCTACACAACCTCTTCCCTTCCTAAAACCTTCTTCGCCAGGATATGCATCGTTAATTCTCGGCTGCTTCGCTTTTATGCTGACCTCCACAGAGATGGGGTTAACAAGAGGAGGCAGTCTCTAATCACAAAATTCATGAGAACCCCAAGAGATCCTGTCCCATCGACCAGCCGTCCTGCCACCACTCCCCAAGCAGCCAGCGATCCTAGCATCCCTAACCTTTTTCATTCTGATGACCCCAGTGACGATTCTAACTTCGAGGGATTCATGAGAGAGGCAGAAAAAACACAGCAAGATGTGGAAATATCTGCCAAAATTGTGAGGGTCAGTGACCTTGGTTGGAAACAGGTGCAAACAAACGAGGCGGGGTGGCAGACCATTGAACTAGGAGGCTCAGTACGCCCAATGAACCATGACGTCACTACTCGGGGTTGCAAAGTAGTGCGGGAAGACGACTCTCCCACCACTCGACCTCGCAAAGTGTGTGATCGCTCGCAAAGTTCATAAATGTTAAAAAATACGTGACTTTTGGAACTACCTCGCAAAATTGGTGAATCGCAAAGTTAAAATTCACAAAGTTGAAGGATGTACTGTAATTCTAATGGGTGACTTTAATTGTAAAGAGGTGAACTGGGAGGAATGAGGCTCAGGAGGCAGTGAAGATTCACTGGGCACTATATTGTTAAATACAGCACTGAATAATGTAATGACCGAGTGGGTCAAAGAAGAGACACGATTCAGAGGTGATGACACATCAGCAAGACTAGATTTACTGCTAACTAAAGAACCTGATGTAACTGAATCTTTGAAATAATTGTGTCCAATAGGAAAAAGTGATCGTGTGATCACTGAGTTCCAGATGATAAAAGAGAATGTGATGACAAGAGACGAGCTTTATAGGCAGGGAAGATACAACTTTGGGAAAGCAAACTTAACAGGACTGAGGAAATTTTTCGGAAATGCAGATTGGAGAAAATTCAGAGAAACAAGAGAGATACAGAGGAAGTGAGATATATTTCTAGACCTGTATAATTCGGAAGTGGAAAAATATGTGCCAAGGGTAAGTGGGAAAGAAAATGGGAAAAAGGATTGGTTTAATGGAAATTGTATGATAGCAAAAAAAAAAAAAAGAGAGAGAGGGATACACCAGATTACTGGTATCCTCCATTCATGAAATATCTGTAACAGTTGGACTTGAACAGCTGTAGGTTGAAGCCTGGAGGGAAACAACTCTGGGGAAGTGAGTTCCAGAGAGATGCAGTTCGGGGAATAAAAGAATTCTGATAGGCAGAAGTTTTGCAATATGGATGTGTGATATTCCAGTCTTGAACGCTGCCAGATGCCCGTGTCACATGAGGGAAGGCATGGAGAGGTGGCACAATGGATGCAACTTCGTCTGAGCATTTGCCATAAAAATATCTGTAAAATAATGCAAGGGAGGCAACATTCCTTCTTATTTGTAGGGGAGGAAGTATATTTATAACAGCAGGGTTATTAATAACTCCAACAGCTTTGTTCTGAATTTTGTCTAGCTGTTTTAATGCAATCTCTCCACATCCATCCCAAAAGGGTGAGTAATATTCAAGCTGAGAGCATACATGACTCTTATAAATTATAGCTAACTGCTCGTCAGTGAAGAAGTTACAGACTCTGTACGAAAATCCAAGTTTCTATGAGGCGGTTTCAGCAAGTGATCTGACATGAGAGGTCCAGCTGAGGGCACTGTTAAGTGAGATGCTGAGAATTTCAATACTTTTGGAGATGAGAATATTAGTAGCACTGAAAGTAATATACAAATCTATCTATCTATTGCCAGACACCTTAATCCCATAAGGGGTGGCCACAAACAAATCCCCTCAATGTCACCCTGTCCCCCGCCATTTCATTGCACTGCTCCCAGTTCACTCCCCCCTCTCTCATATACCTCTCCACTCCATCCCTCCATCTCATCCTCGGCCTCCCCCTCCCTCTCCCCCCTTCCACCTCACTCACATACACTCTCATCATCAGTCTCTCATTCTCCATCCTCTCCAAATGACCAAACCACCTCAACTGCTGCTCTTAACGCTTCCTATCACATCCACAACCACACCACAAAGCTCCTTCACTTCCTCATTTGTCAGTCTGTCTCTCCATGTGACTCCACATGCTCCTCTCAAATAACTCATTTCCATTGCTCTCACTCTTGAATTCTGTCCCTCCAACAAGGTCCAAGCTTCACTTCCATACGTTAGAGTTGATATCACAATACTGTCATGTAAGTAGCCTTTTCACTTCCATGCTCACTTCCTTGTTTCTTATTATTATGAGATGATGAAAAAATTTATTGTGGCCATGATCCAACCCAGGTTAGAATATGCAGCAGTAGTGTGGTCCCCACACAAAGATATAAATATGATTGAGAGAGTACAAAGAACAGCAACCAAGATGGTCCCCAGTCTGGCCGATCTGTCATACAGTGAGAGGCTGGAAAGGATGGATTTGCCTTCCCTAGAGGAAAGGAGAGAAAGGGGCAACATGACTGCAGTGTTCAGGACCATAATGGGAGTAGATAAAATTGACAGAGAAGATCGGTTTGTATGGGATAAGAGAGCAACAAGAGGACACAGGCTGAAACTGAAGAAGCCAAGCTGCTTGAAGGACATCAAGAAATATAGTTTTCCATATAGAGGCATAGACCTGTGGAACTTTAAAGCAAAATTTGACTTACTGAGAAAAAGAGACAGGACCCCACAAGCGTAGCTCATTTCCTGTATATCACAATTAGATAAATACACACACTACATAACTCATCTTCAAATCCTTCAAATTCCTGCCAGCAGTTCATCACCTCTGGAAGAAGTGAGTTATCCATATTTTGTTAATTTGTATATTGACCTATTTGTATATTTCTATATTTTTTACACAGATAAGTATTGTGGCAGCCGTGGCTCAGTGGGTTAGAGCGCTCCGCTCTGGCCGTGGGGTCGGAGGATCGAATCCACCCAAGGGTCATTGGTAGACATCTGGAAGGGCATCCGGTCATAAAATGCTACATGCTTCAACTCAAAAAGGCCGACGCATGCAAGCATGTTGTAGCCTTCAAAAACGAAACAACAAAACGATAAGTATTGTTTTTTACATATACACATATGAGATGGAAGAAAGTTCAGCTTCAGTATCAGTACCTAGCAAAAAGACTAGTGGTCATGTCGAGTTTCTGAGAGCACTATCAAAAAGCTTATGATATTTTAAATGTATACTTTGAGTAAAAAAAATAAAATAATAAAACCTAACGAGTGAAAATACGTAGGTGTGGGTGAGGCAGGGAAAGAGAGTTTTTTTATCTCGCTTGCAGGCAAGGAAGAGTATTCTATCTTTGTCGTCCATTTACTCGAAAATTATTGGACGTATCAATTTCCTGTAAGAACCATGATAAAGATCAGTGAATTCTAGGTATGTAAAGGACACAATTATGTAATTTCGCTAATGAGAAGTCGTTGTTACATAGGCGGGAATACAACAGTTATTGTGCGAGCATGAAAAAAGTGTACCGCGGCCGTGAGAACCCTGTAATTTTTTGTGATTTACTCGGACTCTATGAGGCGTATCAAAAATCGGCGTGTAATTCTACACAATATCATGTAATAAAAATATAATGTGTGCAAGGAAACTTTTGCAGTAGAGCTCCCTGAACAGAAATCATTTTTTTTTTTATGACTTTTAGTTTTTGGCTATTTTCTCAATAACTACAAATTGTATCACAACTGGACACATCTCCTTAGAAAGCTAATGAAATTCTCTATCAAAACTTCTAATAACATTTTTCTGTATGATGGGAAACATTCGAACTAGGATGTTGAGAAGTGAGATGGACGTTTCAAAATGTTTATTCACGCTGGCCTAATGTTCTTTTATTCGTGTTTTTTTTTTTTGCTTATTGGCTAGAACAAACATCGGCGAATGAGATGATGTGGGTTTCATGGGAATATATAGAGGTTTGGGTGGCAAAAATAAGGCAAGAATACATGTTTTTAGTGGCGCGCAGGCAGCCTGGAGGGGAGGGCGGTGGAATAAAATCGTGTGCGAGAGGGTTAAGTTGTTGGATTCAAGGTGTTTAACTACAGTATGTGCTTATTGATTAAAATTTCAAATACTTTACCAAAAGAAGATGTGATATCTATTGGTCTGTAATCAGCAGGGTCAGAGGAACTTCCTTTCTTTGGAATTGGGTGGATATTGGCTTCTTTCCATGAATCAGGGAATGAAGAAGTACATATGCATAGTCTGAATAATTTAGCTAGAACAGGGGAAAGATCAGGGGAATACTTTTTCAAAACAACTGGAGGAATCCCATCTGGGCCTGGAGCTTTGTTGGTAGGTAAATTGTCTAGGATGGATTTTATGTACCGTGTCTGTATTTTAAGTGGAACAATTTTAGGAGAGACAAATTCTGGTACTGGGAGGTTCTGGCGGACTTCCTCTATGGCAGAATTTCTGGCAAATGTACTGACAGACATAATTATCTGCTTTCCCATGCGGGTCATTTGTAATGTTGCCATCTGAAGATATCAGTGAGGGAATGGATGATGACTTGTTAAAGTTACTATTGAAAGAATAAAGAGTTGCCCAGAATATTCAATTGTCATTAGGGTTGTTAAGTAGTTTTGATTCTTGATTATGAAGAAAGTTAAATTTAGTGAGATTTACTACAGCTTTTGCATGGTTTCTAGCAATTTTATAATTGTTTTTTATTTTAAAAAGGGGTTATATGCTAATGACCTTTAGGCTGAAGTTGGAGAAAGAGAGATAATAATAGAATAAAGGAAGAATAGAGAAGAACTAAAAATGAATATACAAGGATACATAAAGAGGAAGAAAGGAACCTTGAAAAAGGTATAACTGACAAATGTAAGGATGAAGCCAAATTGTTTTACAGATCTGTCAATGGCAAATTGAAACAAAAGGAAGGAATCATCAAACTGAAAGTAAAAGGAGAGGTCTATATAGATACAGCAATGCAAGCTGAAATAATGAACAAATGTTTCCAATCGGTTTTCACTAAAGAAAGGGATTTTGTGGAGGGGGAGGGAGTGGCTAGAAATAAGTGATAAAAGATATAAAAGTGGAAATGGAGAAAGTGTATAAATTACTGGAAACTCAGGATGTAAGGAAAGCTCCAGGACAGAATGGAATCTCTAATCGGGTACTGAACGAATGCAGAGAACAACTGGCAGATAAGATTCACGGTGTAATTGTGTGTTCTCTGGAAGAGGGGAAAGTGCCTCGGGAATGGAAGAGGGCCAATGTGGTACCAATTTATAATGGATGAAACAAGGAGGAACCCCTGAATTATAGACCAGTGTCCCTGACCAGCATGGTCACAAAACTGTGCGAGAGAATTCTGAAAGACAGATGGATAAAATGTCTGGAGTTGATGAACATTTTGGCTGAAAGTCAGTTTGGATTCAGAAGTGGAAGGTCATGTGTTTCCAACTTGTTGAGCTTTTACTCAAGAGGGATTGACGTGTTACAGGAGAGAGACGGTTGGGTGGATTATGCGTATTTATTTTTGAAGAAAGCCTTTAACCCCTACACCGCGGGGTTGTCGGAGGCACGCCGGGCCATTCCCACGGGGATATTCGCGCTCCGACTGACTTTTTAAAAATATTTGCCAAAAATCAGTTATTGCTCCTAGAATATTATAATTACATATGCATATGGCACATACCTTCCGCTTTCTCCTGGGATATTTTTTTAGCACTCGTCGACTACCATACGACTTGTGGAGACTCCTGAAGTTGGGTAACTAAGTCTCCACTTTAAACTTCCCGACATCCCCTAATCTGAATACCACTGCCAGATATTATCACTAGAAACACTATTCAATGATTTCAAAGTAGTCTGGAATCCAAACTCAAAAAAAAAAAAAAACACTGTGAAAGCAATGTAAGATACGAGCGTGTATAAGCATCCAACTCGCGCTAATTCGCCGATGGCATTCTGTCATTTCTTACTCATATACACACTCACACTTTAATTTTTCTAGTACTTTATTACACTTATATATACAGTAATCCCTCTATTATTCGGATGTTCAATATTCGAACACCCTCACTATTCGGATATCGTGGGCTACCCAACCCCCAAAATGCCAAAAAATTTGGAAAAAATAGAAAAAAATTCGAATTTTTTGGACCACATCAGGTTGAATTTCCCGTGTGCGCCGATCGGCTGTGTTTACACACGTGGCGCCTCTCTATCGGTCCCATTTCCCACTCAGCTCCTGCCTCGTGAACAGCTCCGACAATGGCGGCCGAAGTGATTGCTTTTGTGGTGATACCCTACCTCCTACAGTGCTTGATGCTGCTCTTCACCTTCTTCATCATGTGTGTGATGACGGCCCAACCACCTGAGAAGAGGAAGAAAGTGGTTCTGACTCTGGAGAAGAAGAGGGAAGGGTATTGGAAAAGATGGACGCCGGGTGGCCGACATCACGGATTTGTCGTGAATTCAATCTCCCTCACTCCACCTTGTTTGATATCAAGAAGTCCCGAGACAAACTACAGCAGTACATGGCTGATTTTGCTTCGAAGACCAAACGAAACGTCGAGAGGAAGGTGATGTTTAGTCCTAAGTATGCAGATATCGACAGATCCACGCTGATTTGGTATCGACAACAACGTGCCGCAGGTGAGTTGGTACGTGGAACGGAGCTGAAAGCTGCTTCTGAGTTCACAAGGCTCCAGGACTCGTCACTAGACCACACGGGAATTTACTGTTATGTACAGTGCAGTGAAGTGATGTGATCCCAGTTATGCAAAAAAAACGTTGTGGAAAGTGTTGGTGAGAAGTGCTGGTGATTGTAAATTGCAAAGGTTGTGTGGTGCAATTTCTTCGTGTCAAAGTCTGAGATGATAGAGCGAGTTATACATCAGGATGGCGGCTTCTTTTTCGTAAGTACCCTAACTTCATCAAAATTCCTTGTTTTGTTCTTTCCATAACATTAATCTCATGCATAAACTGTGTGCAAAATGATTCCCATAATGATTTTCGTGTCTAACCTGTTTTCATCATGCTGTAAATGTGTTAAAAAATTACCCTAAATGTTAATCATAATTTCCTGCTTTCACTTTAATTTTTTCATGCATGGTTTTTAAGTCCACCAGCTATGAAAATTGTGAAAGGCAGTGAATTTCATGTCCAGTCCTAACCTAACCTATCCTATGATTACCATAAAGATTTTCATGCCTAACCGGTTTTCATCATGCTGTAAATGTGTTAAAAAATTACCCTAAATGTTAATCATAATTTCCTGCTTGCAATTTAATTTTTTCATGCATGGTTTTTAAGTGCACCAGCTATGAAAAAGGTGAAAGGCAGTGAATTTCATGTTCGGTCATAACCTAACCTAACCTATGCTTACTATAAAGAATTTCATGCCTAACCTGTGTTCATCATGCTGTAAATGTGTTTAAAAATTACCCTAAATGTTAATCATAATTTCCTGCTTTCAATTTAATTTTTTCATGCATGTTTTTTAAGTGCACCAGCTATGAAAACGGTGAAAGGCAGTGAATTTCATGTCCGGTCCTAACCTAACCTAACCTAACCTATGATTACCATAAAGATTTTCATGCCTAACCTGTTTTCATCATGCTGTAAATGTGTTAAAAAATTACCCTAAATGTTAATCATAATTTCCTGATTCCAATTTAATTTTTTCATGCATGGTTTTTAAGTAAACCAGCTTTGAAAAAGGTGAAAGGCAGTGAATTTCATGTTCGGTCATAACCTAACCTAACCTATCTTAACCTAACCTATGATTACCATAAAGAATTTCATGCCTAACCTGTTTTCATCATGCTGTAAATGTGTTTAAAAATTGCCAAAAATGATAATTTCCTGCTTGCAACTTAATTTTTTCATGCAAGGTTTTTAAGTGCACTAGCTATGAAAAAGGTGAAAGGCAGTGAATTTCACGTCCGGTCCTAACCTAACATAACCTAACCTAACCTATCCTAACCTAACCTATGCTTACCATAAAGAATTTCATGCCTAACCTGTTTTCATCATGCTGTAAATGTGTTTAAAAATTACCAAAAACGTTAATCATAATTTCTTGCTTGCAATTTAAGTTTTTCATGCATGGTTTTTAAGTGCACCAGCTATGAAAAAGGTGAAAGGCAGTGAATTTCATGTTCGGTCATAACCTAACCAAAACTAACCTAACCATTTTTCTGGTAGCAATTTACATATTTACTGTATTTGATGCTTTGTATCATATAATTTAGTGCATAAAATGTGAGAAAAGATGATTTCCATGTCAGATACTTACTTATACTATGCTGGCAAGTTCTGAGCACCTATGCCTCACTCACCTCTAAATCATCATTTTTTGGTTAAAATTCAATTAATTCATGCTTTGTGTGCATTATTTATGTGAAAAGGGACCTAAATAAGTGCTATATATGTCCAGTAGGGAGGTAGGAAGGTAGTCTTCTGATTTAGGTTGGTTAGGTTAGGGTCATGAATGACCAGTGCTGGAGCTTCAGGGCCCAATATCTGGACAAAACCAATATTCGGACATGCCTTTGGCTCTATTACATCGGATATTGGAGGGATTACTGTATCTACAGTCCTTTACCGCTTCCCACACGATGTTTAGTAGGGGCAGAGGGCACAAGGCCTTTTATAATAGGCGCAAAAGCAGAAGAAATGGAGAAGCATCATTTCACCATGAAGGACAAGAGCGAACTGATTGTATCTTGGTAGCCTATCTAGCTATCTATTGCCAGACGCCTCAATCCCGAACGGGGTGGCCACAAACAAATCACCTCCATGTCACTCTGTCCCCTGCCATTTCACTACCACGATCCCAACTCATACCCCTTCTCTCATATACCTCTCCACTCCATCCCTCCATCTCATCCTTGGCCTCCCCCTCCCTCTCGCCCCCTCCACCTCACTCACATACACTCTCCTCATCAAAATTTCACTCTCCATCCTCTCCACATGCCCAAACCACCTTTACGTGTTTCTCCTAACACTTCCCATCACGTCCTCAACCACACCACAATGCTCCTTCACTTTCTCATTTGTTAGTCTGTCTCTCCATGTGACTCCACATGCTCCTCTCAAATAACTCATTTCCACTGCTCTCACTCTTGACTACTGTCCTTCCAACAGGGTCCAAGCTTCACTTCCATATGTCAGAGTTGGTATCACAATACTGTCATGTAACAAATTTTTCACTTCCATGCTCACCTCCCTGTTTCTTATCACTGCTTTCAACGAACCAGCAACCTTCCTTCCCTGCTGTACCCTGTCGAGCACTTCACCCCCCAGACTACCATCCTTACTCATCACACTGCCCAAGTACTTAAATTCACTCACATTCTCCATTTCCTTCCCATCCAATCTCACTGTACACTCACTGGCTTCACTTCTCTCGAAGACCATCACTTTACTCTTCCCCACATTCACCTTTAGATTCCGTTTCTTACACACTCTCTCAAACTCATCTACCAAGCCTTGCAGCTCCCCTTCGTCTTCACTCAACAACACAGTATCATCTGCAAACAACAGTACAGGGAGTTTCCAGACACTGCCCTCTCTCACTAGGGCCGCTCCAACATCCACTGCCCGACCTTGTATCTCTTTTATAACCCCCTCCATATACAATTTTGAACAACCATGGAGACATGACACATCCTTGTTTCAATCCAACATTCAAATGGAAAGATTCACTCAGTCTGCCATCCACACGCACTGCAGCCTTAGCACCCTCATACATACTCTTCACTGCCTTCAACAACTTCCCATCCATTCCATATATTCTTAATACCTTCCACAAACCTTGTCTATCCACCCTGTCATAAGCTTTCTCCAGATCCATGAAGGCTGCATACAACTTCTTGCCCTTCTCTAAAAACTTTTCCACTAAGGATCTAAGAATGAATATCTCGTCTACACAACCTCTTCCCTTCCTAAAACCTCCTTGTTCTTCTCCAACTAATTCCTCAGTAATTTCCCTAACTCTGTCAATAAGTATCCTACCATATATTTTTCGTATTACACGAGAAGGCAAATGCCCCTATGATTACCACACACTGCTTTTTCCCCTTTTCCTTTGTACAGAGGAATAATTATACCTGACTTCCAATCCTCCGGGACTCTACCCTCCTCCCAAGCCAATCTGCACACCTTCCACATCCATTCTATTACTACCTCTCCCCCATGCTTCAGCATTTCACCACACACTCCATCAATTCCTGGGGCTTTCCCCATTTTAACTTTCTTCATTGCTTCCAC
>JAGKTI010039889.1:0-10491 GCA_018397915.1 Birgus latro
AAAGGGGAGTAAATTAGTTGACATGTGACAAGCGGTGTTCCGTGGTGGTGTGGGATATAAGAATATTTGCCATAATTTCACCTGACAAAGAACAATCTTATCACACTGCTTTGTAATGTGATATACTGTCAGGTTTAACACCACCACTATCTTTGACAACACCTGCAATGACTTATTTACTCTGGTGTCAGCCGGTACACAACTGAGTACTTTCAATGTTTTAGGTCATACAAGGTCATTTCCAACAACAGTCTCAACACATATACATACTGTGTACTTCTGCTGCACTGTTATACTGAATACTTCTTTTCACAGCAATGCACAAATCAGTAAAGCCAGCACACCTTTTTGAAGCCACAATTGCAGTGAAATCTGAATATGATACAATTGAATCAAAGAACACAGCTTCTTAACCACAAGGAGGAAAGGATATTTTTAATGAACAGCCAGACACTTTGTACTAAGGTAATCAGGGCCGGTATTTATCAATGCTCCTAATTCTTCATGACCGTAAGTCTTGTCAGTGTTCATAAACTTGTGAAAACTCCTAGAAGCTATTTATCATGTCTTTCACAAGCGTTGTGAATATTCACATCTCGGGGTCCCAGTTGTGAGTAGCAGGTAGCTGTCACAAGGACTTGAGAGTTTTCACATGTGCTAGAGAGGCAAGATGGCCGATCGACTGTAACAACAACAACAACGAATCCGTCATCCACGGAATTTTCACCCTCGTAGAGACACGAGCTGCCAGTAAACTCATATTGTTTTTCTTTAATGCATTTGTTTTGGCTCACAGTTCCTCCATTACTGTTAAATCTAAGGCAATTTTGAACACAGTGCAGAACACTGTTGTAATTGAAAAGCTTTCATCACTCAAAAGTTTCATTATTTTTTATTAGCACTGTTTTCATTAAGCTTTTGTATAATGTAGTACATTCACTCCAGTTCCTCCATTTTAGTAAATTCTACAGTAATATAGAATACAATAAATAACATTACATGATGTTTACTTTCCTCAAATTTTTTTTTTAAATTAATAAGGATGATTTATGGATGTACTGGTATTCATCTTTTGCATCACTTTCTAAACCTCTGACACTGAGGTACAAGTATTCCTAAACAGGTTGGAAGGAATCACTGGTTGGATGTGACTAAAATATCGGGTCACACAGCATTAAGAACACATCTGACACGTCTTCTACATACTGTTAGAAGTACTGGACATGGTACAGCTTGATGCTTACTCCTATGGGCCATTTTTACAGTACAATGTCTGCTATTTGCTTGGCTGGTTAAGTTATGCCACACGATGATCGGAAAAGAGTGAAGTACGGCGTTTCGAGTTAAAATGCTTCGTGTAAGAATGTTAAAATAATACAGCAACAATAAGAAGCAACAAGTGGGTGACGTATGCCTCTGTGGTGATAATCACTGTTTATTTTGTGTGTGAGTACATAAACGTGAAGCGTTCAGACAGAAACAATATGTTGTTGCCAATAATAATTGCATACTGGAGTACAAGTATCATTAAATCTGGGAAAATCGACATAAAGTCAGGATTCACTTATCAATACTCTTAGTTGAATTTTGTAGTAAATAACCGTAAGACAAGATTATTTTACGACCTACAGGTCGCCCATTTTCATTAAGTGTAGCACGTTTTCACACTCACAAGCAAGTCCTAGGAGTATTCATAATCACAGTTGTGAGATTCTCTGAGAGCATTGGTAAATAACTCCTATGAAGTTTTTACAACTGCGAGCGATTTGGGAGATGAGAGTGCTTGGTTGTGAAAAATCATGAGGACTGTGATAAATACCGAACCAGTGCAATAGTATTGGGTAAGTGTAGCTGGCAATTTATAGGCTAGTGTCTGGGGGCACTGGTGAGCTAACACTGGGAAATAATTATTACAGAATTCATAAACTATGGTATTCCAACTTGAGGTTTCCAAACGTTTGAGGTTTGAATTATCGAGGTTGCACTGTGGTACTGCCTACACCTTCAACTCATCGATGTGTTTGTCCTCTCTCTCTACTTCTGCCTTTCCTTCCTGTCACTTTCTATTTCTCTTGGCCACACCTCGCTGCTGCAGGACACTGTTAATCATAAGGGAACACTGGTTCACTTTGTGGGGTGGCCCTGCAAGGGGTTGTTGACTGCCTGTGGTAGCAGCAGTAACTGGTCCTTCATTTCACAATCCCATTAAACAAAACATCCCTCAACTCCCTCCCTTATCCTCCAAGGATGGTGATGAACAGGAGCCTCCTTGGTTACTAGTCTTATACTTCCCTATCATCCCACAAAGGAAAATGGTGGACTACAGGATAAGGGCCAATTCAGCCACCATGTTCATGTTGAGATAAGCCTGGGCACAAAATACACCACTTGTTCATGCCTGGCATAAATGAGGACTTTCTGTACACACAACTACAGTTCTTTCACTTTAACTTGGCCCAGGGTTTTCCTCTGACAGCTTAATTCACTTAGTTCAGTAGCAAAAACAAAAACAGCATTGGCTCTACAACCTTTGCACAGCAATTGATGACTAGCATCACTAAGTTTATCTAATCCAGTATAGCTAAACACTTAGGATTAAATTACTTTAATTTTCTGTCATTAAACACCTTTCCACAACCCTTCTTCATGACTAGCACAGGTATTTTTAGGCCAAGTTACAGCAAAAGGAGAGAGATGGAGTTTGAACACTTTACCAATCTTCTTGGACAAATGCATTTACACACACGGCTTGATCTTGTCATCTTGTATCTTCATAAATCTTGTCAGATGTCACGTTTCCTGCAAATACAAGAACACATTAGCTGCTGTGTTTACATCTGAAGGAACTGAACCCCCACAAAACACTGAAATACTAAGTTGGGCTTGCTGAGGCACCCACCACCCAAACCTGATCTACACTTACCTAATCTACCACACTATCACAACTACCCTTCAAACAGCAGCCAACTGCATTGTCTACACTCAACACCACAAGTATAAATTCTGTACCTAAACAACAAGACACTATCTGCACACACCTGCTGCCAAGGTGTAAATTTCTCTCTAAAACTCAATGTGAAACGTTTATTACAGTGGCTCCTTACGGCCAAAATTGATAACTGCTTAATAATCAGCTGATGCAACAGCTGACATATCTAATCAACATTTCAAGCTGAACAACTTTGTATTTCCTAAGTTGCCACACTGCCTCCCTAAAGTCAACTTAAAATGCACCCAATAATCAGCTTAGGCAACAGCTGACATGATACATCAACACAATTTCAGGCTGAGCAGCTTTGTATTTCCTAAGAAAATCACTCTCAGCTCTCCAAGAGCAGATATTTAAACTTTCCTTGAAGAGAGAAAAAGTTGCACTCCAAGACCTGCTGGCTTTGCAACAGGTGAACAGACCCAGTAATATTTCACTGCACATCCACCTAAACCCACTGGACCACCAGGCATCTACAGTAAATACAGTAGCAACATCAGCCTGATTTCCTAAGAAAATCACTCTCAGCTCTCCAAGAGCAGATATTTAAACTTTCCTTGAAGAGAGAAAAAGTTCCACTCCAAGACCTGCTGGCTTTGCCACAGGTGAACAGACCCAGTAATATTTCACAGCACATCCACCTAAACCCACTGGACCACAAGGCATCTACAGTAAATACAGTAGCAACATCAGCCTGACATCAGCCAACAGCACCTTAACATTTTTCAAGACAGCAAAAACTGTCACCACTGCTAATACACCTCAGATAATTCACCACACTCCCTGTCTGCTTTTTTATCCATCTATATCTATCTATCCATCCATCTATATCTATTGAAGTAATTCTGGAGACTATTTCAAAGTTTGCATTCCATGAGTAAGCTAGAACAGCTAAAAAATTCTTCCCGAACAAGAAATGAACAAAGTCAATAATGATTCAGTGAAGTAGGCCTGACCGCTGCATTTACGAGCTTATCACTGGCGGCAGGAAGGACTAGTGAACCAGCACCAAGTCACACTGGCTACACGGCACCAAGACTGGCACGGAAGCAGCTTTGGCCATGAAGACACTTGGCGATGAAACAGTCTGGTGTTACAGCACAGGGAGGAAGGCAGGATGGGGCCGTGTTAATGGCAGGTCCTTAAATTGTCCATGTCATAATACCAGTGCCCAGCCTGAGAGGAGTAGGGGGGAACTAAAGGCCAAAAGAATTAAGGAAATATCAAGAAGAGGTGGGGGAGTAGAGGAGAGGACAGTATTGAGGGAAAGATTAGACAAAAAGGTTCCTCTTAGTTGTCCCTTATGACAAGCAGGGATACTGGCCAAGTGTCCAGTCCCCCCATCCCCAGGGTAAGTCACTGGCAGTAGGATATCACTATTTAGTCAATGGTTAAAGGGAAACAGTCCCTGGCTGATGGAAAAACAGTCATAGATTAATTCAACCTCCCTAACTTCCCTAGCACCTCTTCCTTAGTGATTCATTTTGGGTTTTATTCTTGCCACCACCAGGCATTTTACAACTCAGGGAGGACTTACAGCTCTGATGGGGTTAATAAGGCAATATCTTCCAGTTCAAAAAGTACAGGATTAACAGAATCTGGAAATACTGCTGTCGTATTGTTTATAAAGGCTCCAACGTGCCTGAATGCGTCGGCCTTCGTAACCTAATGGCAGCTCTCCACACTGCTCAATCTCTGGCAGACTCCCTATTCAGTCCTTTATCCCTGAGGTCACACCCCATGACCTCACCCCAGGTCTTTTTCAGTCTGCCTCTCACAACCCTACACTGCCATTTATCACCTTCCACACCCAACTGTCGTTCTCCATCAAAAATAAAATCAAGGCATTTGAGAGAACAAGTACCAATGGAACTTGGAAATGCAAAAATCTGCATATAAGACATGGCTGATTTCCCTAAATAAATAGCTAAGGAAGAGGTGTTAGGGAGCTTCCTTTTGAATGCAGGTGTCTCCAACTGACTTAGGTTTAACCCCTAAAATAAATCGTTACAGCAGAATGTAAGGCAGCTTCCTGTTGTGTTAATTCACTCCTGCCCACACCCAATGGTTTTATCCAGCTCTGGGGATATGTTCTTTAGTGAAGGGGTAATACTGGCTGTCTGATTTCTGCTGCAACTCTCCAAACACTAATAAAATTATATATGGAAAAGTTAAGAATGAGGCCCAAGGCCCAAGGGGTGGCAATGATCACTTCCTGGGATATCGTTAGCATTTTTTTTCATTCATTCATTATCCAATCCTATGTCACCCCACAGAGGAGAGTAGGAGCCCAGGGCTAGGCAAGTTGATCCTGACATTTAAGATGAGAGTGACTTGCCTCACTAATCCCTGAATGGCATTATGTGAACAATAAACCCCAACCACCCCTTGGATATAAACCTTCACTGGCTCAATCCGATTGCAGCGTAGTAAATGGTTTCCTGGTGTACAGGAAACCATTTGGCTTGTCACTCAGTGTAGAGTCACCCACAGGCAGAAGGAAGAGGAAAGAATGAAGGAAAGACAGAAGAGGGAGTGTAAAGTCACCCACAGGCAGAAGGAAGAGGAAAGAATGAAGGAAAGAAAGACACAAGAGGGAGTGTAGTCACCCACAGGCAGAAGGAAGAGGAAAGAATGAAGGAGAGAAAGGCAGAAGAGGATTGAAGGAAAGAAGGATGGAGGAGAGGAAAGAGCAGACACCTGAGAGCAGCACTACATCGAGTGAGTGGATGGTGGGTGCCTCCACCTACCACTAAATAATAATAATAATAATAGTAAATCCTCATCATCTTGCACTTTTCCCAGTTAATTTTGTATGATACTGTATGAGCAAGCTGTGACAGTATTAAATGTGGCATCAGTCACATATACCCTTTTCACTACTCTATTCCTATACATTTTCTCCACATAACCATACCATCCAAGCAAACACCCTTCAAGTCTTACTAGTGACAGACTTCCTTACTTCACGCTTTTCACAAATCACATTATTTTTTATCCTATCCATTCTACAAACTCCACACACACATTCCTCTCTAATCCCATTTCCACAATTCTAACTTCCGACTTTAAGTTCTCATGCCAAACTTTACAATAATAATAATAGTAATTAGCACTGTCAATTAACTGGTACACACCTACTGCAAGTAATTCCAATCAGCAAAAGCCAGTACCATAGCAAGATGTACAGAAAACTATACAAGATGTACCAAACACTCCACTGGGTCCATCAATGGTTATTTCAACAGCCTGGCACCTAAGTGGGTAAGTATAACATTGTTAAAGGTACTCATCTTTTTAGTATCCAGCCAAGTTGCTCCCCTACATCACAGGTGGTGGTGGTGGTGGTGGAGAATGTCTACCACCACACAACGTAACAGCAGGGGCGGCCTCCTCTGCTATCAAGCTGCCCTCGTCCAACTGCCCTGAAGTGCAAATATCCTTCACAATGCAACCCATAAACTACAACAACAGTAAACAGTAACAACAGTTAACTCTTGTGCTGAAGGACATAACTGAAGGCTGTATCAAACCATCCAATACAGCTGTGTACCAGTACCTCTCTCTCAAAAGGAGAATGGTGGGCGGCAGAAGGGCAATTTCAGCCTCAAGTCCCCCCAGATTAAAAAGCAGATACCTTGACCCCACAACTAAGTTAAGGGCTTTACTCTAGTAAATAAGTTTCCCAGTGAAATACGTTAACACCCATATCTGCCTGGTAACCCATGCATTTCTTCCTATACAGTATAATGTTGCTTCCCTATTCAAGTTAAGCAAGTGCAAACAGTGAACTATCTAGGAACAATCTTCATTTTCCTTCATCCGATCTTTTCCGCCTAATGATGGGGTGAGGAAGGGCAGGAAGCAAGGACACAAACAATACAGGATGCACTTAAATTTATAACTCAATCTACCCCTCCTCATCACAACACCAATACACTCCAGTCCCATCCTTCCTCCCAAACCATCTCAATCTACTCCTCCTCATCACAGCACTAATACAATCCAGTTCCATTCTTCCTCCCAAACCATCTCAATCTACCCCTACTCATCACACCACCAATACAATCCAGTTCCATCCTTCCTCCCAAACCATCTCAATCTACCCCTCCTCATCACACCACCAATACACTCCAGTCCCATCCTTCCTCCCAAACCATCTCAATCTACCTCTCCTCAACACAGCACCAACACAATCCACTCCTTCCTCCCAAACCATCTCAATCTACCCCTTCCTCTCAACTCTACCCTCAACATTCACACCTCTCTCCCTCTGCACCCAGTTGGCATCCTCCATTCCCTCCACATGCCCAGTGCAATGGACATTAAAAGTCTACAATCACCTGTGTTGACATACTTTACCACTGCCTTCACCCACACTGGACACATCTGTTAGGACATAAGGTATCATCTATTCCCTAATCTTTCTGGCACAGTCTACTGTATAATCTGTTAACTTCCTCCAACATCTGTATCTAAATGACTTGTTAATTATGCTATTTAAGAAGGCCTAGGGCAACGGTGTACAGGCAAGGTAATGTCAATCTGGCATTAAGCTGTATCAAACTACAAAAGCACAAAAAATCTATACCAATTTAAGGCTAAAATCGGTGCCTCATCTCAATTACTCAACCATAAAAAAAATCTTACCACTTAGCTATACTGTAGTCTGTCCTTCACCTGATGGAACTGGTCTATTCTCACAACTTTAGTACTTAAGTGACTACAATTTCATTAATTTTACAGTTATGGAGGTAGTAATGAGTGTCCTTGGTTACCAGGCTTTTTCACTGGACATTACCACTGCCACACCAACAGGAAAGTCAGTTAATTATCTATTCTATCTACTGCCAGACACCTTAATCCTGTAAGGTGTGGCCACAAAGTTCCTCCACACTGCCCTGTCCTCTGCCATTTACTTGCCCTCCCTCCAGCTCACCCCCCCCCCTCTCATCCCTCAATCCCTCCAGCTCACACTCCCTCTCTCATCCCTCCAATGCACACTTCCCTCTACCATATACTCACATCCTTCCCTCCCATATCTACTCATATCTTCACTCCATCCCTCCAACTTACACCCCCTCCCATCTCTCCACTCCGTCCCTCCATCTCATCCTTGGCTACAGTGTAGGAATGAGTGTCCTTGCTCAATTCAGCCCTCCATAATTACCTGCATATACTAACAGACAGACAGGAGTGACAGGAGACAAGACACACACAAGAGACAAGACAGAAGAGAGAGCAGAGAAAGACAAGAGACAGGAAAGAGACAGGAGACAGGAAAGAGACAGGAGATAGACAGGAGATAGGAGATAGACAGGAAAGAGACAGGAGATAGACAGGAGACAGTACTATACTTGCAATGAACAGACATACACCACTATCCACACAGTCAAGGCTCCGCTGCTGCTTCAAGTCCTCCAGGCAGTCTCCCATCACTCCTCTTGCAATGGAATCAGGCTGCCATCTCTCTGGAACCAGGCTATCGATACTCCATCCACACCCACAGGAACCCCGCGCCGCCACAGCACCGCTGCAATGATTGTACAAATATAGTACAAATTATTGACACTCAGAGTAGAGAGTTATACAGTAGATAACACTACTACTTCTACCTTCTACTTGGCAGACATTTTGCCTAATGCATTCCATCTCACACAGTTCAGTGGCAGAACAAGCTAATGCTATAGGCAGATATCCTTTCCATGGTCATCAGTATGGAATGAGTCTCCTTGATCACTAGCCAAAATTACCATCTGAATCTGACTACACTTGGCCATCAGCTAACTGAAAAGGAATTAGGGATCTTTACATAGTCTCTGTATGGAGTGTGAGCCTTAGTCAAGGAATGAGTACCCTTGGTTACTAGTCAAAATAACTCCCAATCTGACTACACTTGGCCATTAACTGCTAAAAGGTTTGGGATCGTGATTTCTGCATGGAATTTTAGCCTGAGTTAAGCAATGAGTCCCCTTGGTTACTTGTCCAAATTACCTTTCCAATCTGACTACACTTGGCTGGATGAATCACTCTTGCGTGATAATCAAAGACGAAAAATAAAACCCACATTGAAGACAAAGAATATATGTACCAAACAGTTTCGGTGGACACTGCCACCATCTTCAGTGGTCAAGATGGAGAGAGGGAATGACATTTTGACAGTACAAGGGCTCCATTTTATGCGTGTGTGTGTGGGAGGGAGGAGTAAAGGTGAGGTGGGAGGGGGTGGATTGTAAGTGGGGATTTCCCAAGAGTGAAAGGGGGGGCCACCACCAGACAGGTCAGGTGTAATTCCTGTCTGACCTCACCTGTGTCGGTGCGGGAAGGAACATTTCCACCAGGAACCTCATTATAGGATCCAGCTTGTACATGCCTTCACTAAGGTTGAAATTCTCGTACTTTTGGATACACATGCCTTCAATAATCTTTTGTTTCCGAAAGTCTTGACTTTTATACAGTAGATGACTACTTTGCCAGTCAATTCTATGGTTGGCTTCACAAACACGATTAAATATTGCACTGTTTAAATTACATGTTTTTATGGCATACTCATGTTCCTTAATCAGTGTTTCCAAACTTCAACCTGTTTCTCCTATGTAAACTAGTTCAAAGTCTTTGCAAGGAATTTTATATATGCCTGCTTCTGAATATGTTGTACATTTGTTCTTTAACATTGATCTGATGGTGGAAGTATACCTAAATGCTATATTTACATCACTGCTGTAACCTGTTAACTTTAACATATTCAAGTCTGCAACATAAGGCAAAGTGAGGAAGCGTTCCTTTCCTGTGAAGGGGTTTTTAGGTATGCAGAAAGATTGCCTAGCTTTAAGGTATGCCTTTTTAAGAACCATTTGGGATACCTTAAGTTTTGGAAGATTTCCCAAATGAGATTTTCTTCTTGTGTGTGTTCTGGACTGCAAATTCTAAGGGCTCTACGGAACATTGATGAGATGACCGATAATTTTGTGGCAGACTGGTGACACGAAAAGTAATGAATGAACAAGTTACAACTGGTTGGTTTTCTATACACCTTAAAGCTAAGTGAATGATTTTTCTTCATCACTAGTACATCAAGAAGAGGAAGAACACCCTCATTCTCCCACTCAACTTTAAATTTAATGGAGGGAGCACGATTATTTAGGTGTGAGAAAAACATCAAAATTATCAAGTGCTGAAGGCCAAAATGAAAATATGTCAACATAACGAAACCAAATGAGTTGAGGGAGTAGTTCTATTTCAAAATACTCCATATATAAATTGCTTAAAATGAGTGACAATGGAGAACCCATACCAAAACGTTGCATGTAGAAGTTGTTGTTGAACGAGAAAGCATTCAATGTCACACACAGTTTTATGAGTTCTATGAAACAGTCAGCTGGCATACCCAAGTCAAAGTCACATTCCGGCAATTTTTTAGCTAGAAATTCCAAAACATCATTAATGGGAACTTTGGTAAACAATGAATCAACATCGAAGCTAACCATTTTACCGGAGAAAAA
>JAGKTI010039890.1:0-10491 GCA_018397915.1 Birgus latro
TGACAATGATTAGGTGGATGTGCAGTGCGTCCCAGCGTGCAAGGCCTGGGGGGGCTGGGTTTACGATAGAAGAGTTGAGACGTAGGATGGGACTGGAGTGTATTGGTGTTGTGATGAGGAGAGGTAGGTTGAGGTGGTTTGGACATGTGGAGAGGATGGGGGATGATAATTGGGTACAGAGGGTGAGAAGTGTTAATATTGGGGGAGGGGTTGGTAGGGGTAGACCGAGAAAGACATGGGACGAGGTCATTAAATGTGACTTAAGGGTTAAGGGACTGAATAGGGAGGCTGCCAGAGATCGAGCAGCGTGGAGAACAGCCAGTAGGTGACCAAGGCCGACACATGCAAACATTTTGAAGCCTTCAAAAACGAAAACGAAAATGAATACTCCTATATCCCTTATATGCATGTTCCTTTTTATCCTTTTTTTAGAGGGGGGAAGTCCTCCTCTGTGCCCCCGTGGGCAGAGACCTGTCAACACTTCCACCTCTCATGCTGGTCGCTGGGTCACTGAACATGACAGGTTAATCGTGGGTCAGTCTCAGGTAGTGTGGAGTTGCCGGCTGTCACCGGCCGAATATTTAGCTCACTTTGGCTAGCCAGGTAGCGACCCAATCGGGCATAGTCGATGTCGCTTACAGAGTGACCAATTGGGCATAATCGCTGTTTACGGGTTAATGACCTAGAGCAGCTTGTTCGGCACCCTAACCTTAACCCTAACTGCCTTGGAGAGAGTTCCAACATACTTGACCTCTTCCTGATAACTAATCCTTCTGCTTATTCTGTTAACCTGTCACGTCCCGATCGATTTCCCAGCCCCGAACATTTTTGGAATTTTTTTTATTGGCCAACACACCCGCTTTAGTTGAGAAACAAAGGATTGTGGATAAGAAAGTGGTTCCCTGGATCCCCAAGTGGTCAGAACAGGTGAGCCCCCCCGTGCAGGTATTGTACTCTTACAATGGCGAGTCTGCCTCGCACGTTTTCTATGGTAGGTAATTTTGGGAGAAACAAACACTAACGTGTCTACATTTATTAATTTTGATCTAATCAACAATAAGAACAATAATATAAGTGTTTTCAATAAGATATATAGGAAAAATAAGCATTGTTCCATTGTGTGAGCATAGCGACTTTGGTCACTTTTGTAACACTGAGTCGCTAAGTTTCTTGTTTCAGGATACATATCATTTTATTTACTTGCATATTAGTTTCAATGACATTTTAGCATTTTTGACTTTAAATAAATGGTTTCACCTGTTTACATTCACTACGATGATGTTTAGCATAATGCTAGTGTATGCTGGCATACTCAGCGCACTCGCTATGACTCATCTTTCAACATACATAACATTTTTTCTAGTTTCATATTATTCTTTCAATGCCATTGTAACATTCTACAAACAATGTAAATGTTTTTACGTACTCACAATCCTTACAATGATATTTAGTGCACTGCTAGCACATAATCACATAGCTAGCACACTTGCTACCACTAGTGTTGCGACTAAGAATATTTTTTTGCACTTACATCATACATTTCAAGTAACAAAACACCCGTTTACACTTTATACTGGTAATTACATATATATATATATATGCCTTATAACTACACTGAGCGACAGAACATCGCACATTTTTACACTCGCTAGGAATGTTTCTACAAAGAACATATTTTTGCACTAAAATGATATTTCTATCTATCTATATACCTAGGCTGCTTCCCCCAAGAAAAGGGAGGTAGCCGAGACAGGTCAACACACTCCCAATTGGCTCATCCACTTATACACATTCATTCGCATCTTAGCCCTAAAGGGGAGAAGGGACAGATCCTCACCGCACCACGCCACACGAGGGTCAACTACGCAGTGCAGTCAGTGACATCCGCAGCAGGGCCCGACAGCAAAGCTGGTTTACCCCTGCCACATCATAATGGATCCAGCCTCTTACCCGCACCTGACTTGATCAGCTGATCAGACAAAATGCATGAGAATATCCCCTCAGGGCTGCGTCATCATTTATTCATACACAATTTCTCTCCATTCATTTTTATCATGCACAGCCACTCGTCCTTGCTCAACAGACAACCCTCTCGCATCCAACGCTCTCTTCACACTGTCCATCCATCCTATTCGTGGTCTTCCTCTCAGCCTTACACCTCACATCAGATATAGTTATCTTTTTCACCAATCGCTCATTCTCCATTCTCTTCATATGCCCAAATCATCGCAACACCCTCTGCTCAACTCGACCAACCATCTCCCAAACAATTCCAGTTCTCCTTCACACTTCATCATTTCTCACTCGATCCATACACGTCACTCCACACATACTCCTCAGACACCTCAACTCCATTACATTCAAACTTTTCCTCTCTCCTACACCCATAATCCATGTTTCAGCCCCAAATAATGCAGTCAGTACCACAATACCCTCATACAGCCTTCTCTTTACATCCATTCTGAGTGAATGACATCTAAACACTTTTTTCATTCCTCTCAGCACCTTTCCAACTTCATTCATTCTAAACATCACTTCTGCATCTATTCTTCCATCCACAGCAAAATGTGACCCTAAATACTTAAAACACTCAACCTCCTCAAGCAACTCACCATTCAAAACTATATTCATCCTCCTACCATCTACCAACCTCGTACACTTCATCACTTTACTCTTATTCTCATTTATTTTCAGTTTCCTTCTTCAACACACCCTTCCAAACTCCTCTACCAACTGTCTCAGTCTCTCCACTGAATCAGCCACCAGTGCAGTATCATCTGCAAACAGCAGCTGCTTCAGATTCCACTCTCTACCATCATTCACCAGACTCAGTCCTCCACCTAACACTCTTGCATTCACCTCCCTTACAACACCATCCATATAAATATTAAACAACCAAGGCGACATCACAATCCCTGCCGCAGCCCCACTCTCACGGGAAACCAATTACCCATAGTATTTCCCAATCTTACACACGCTCTACTATTTACATAAAAACTTTTCAATCCTTTTAGTAACCTGCCATCAAGCCCATACAATCTTAAAACATTCCACAAAGCCTCCATATCAATTTTATCATATGCTTTCTCTATATCCATGAATGCGCAAAACACATCCTTACCTTTTGCTAAATACTTTTCACACACCTGTCTCATAGCAAACACTGGATACACACATCCCCTCCCTCTCCTAAAGGCACACTGCTCATCACCAATCACTCCATCTGTACCCTCTCTAACTCTCTTAATTAACACTCTACCATACACCTTACCTACAACACTCAACAGACTTATACCTCTAAAGCTAGTACACTCATACTTATCACCCTTACCTTTATACAATGGGACCACCCAAGCACTTGCCCAGTCAATTGGCGCCATACCTTGCACAAAGCACACATTCAACAATCTTACTAACCAGTGAACAATAGTCGCTCCACAACCTTTCAGGCATTCCACAGCACAACCATCCATACCTGCAGCTTTCCCTGTTTTCATCTGCTTTACTGCCTCTTGCACTTCCTCCATCGTGATCAAAGATTCATTCAACTCTCCCAACACATCTATTCCTTGCACCCTTCCATCTGCCACAATCTCAGCCTCCCATTCCTCCTCTACATTTAACAATCCTTCAAAATACTTAACCCATCTCTTCCTTACTGCAACCATCTCAGTTAACATCCTTCCATCCTCTGCTTTTACTCGCTCCTCCTTCCCAGACTCTCCCTTTCACACCTTTTTCACCTCCTTGCAAAAACGTTTTCTTATTCTCTTGAAAATTCTCAGTCAACCGCCTACCCCACCTTTCATCTGCTTCCACTTTAACATCACTCACAGCCCATCTCGCCTTATTCCTCTTTTCCTTATACCTCTCATATGACACCTCATCCTTCCTCTGCAACCACACTTCATATGGATGTCTCTTCTCACTCACAGCCATACTTACTTCCTCGCACCACCATTCACTTCCCTTTCTAACGCCACCACCCACTCGTCTCACACCACACTTCTGCATGCCCCACCACAGCACTCTTAAACAACTGCCATTCCTCCTCCACACTGCCACTCTCCTGATCTTTCACTGAGTTCCACTGATCTCTCAATTTCTCCTGATACTCTATCATTTTCTCCTTTTTATCCAACTCACTCACTTTCAAAACCTCCCTGCCACACCTAACTCTCCTAGCTCTCACCCATCTCTTACTTACTCTCAACTTTCCCTCCACCAGGTAGTGGTCACACATACCTCCACCCTCCCCTCTCAAAACTCTCACATTCAACGAACTTCCTATTACATTCCTGGACACAACCACATAGTCCATCAATGCTCTGTCAACAACCTTTCCACCCTCCTGTCTCACCCATGTATACTTATAAATATCTTTCTTCTCAAACAAGATATTCCTAATCACCACCTCTCACTCAACACACACCTATCATTCGTTCCCCATTTTCATTTCTTCCAGGCACACCATGCATACCAACTACACCTTCAACTGCTACATTTCCCACTCTAGCATTCAGATCCCCCATCATTACCACATTCACATTCGCTCCAAAGCTCTGCAAACACTCATCAACATCATTCCAGAAAGACTCCTTCTCTTCTTCATCCCTTTCACTACCAGGCCCCTATGCAACCACAAATACCCACAACTCACGTTCAAATTTCACTTTCACTCACATCAGTCTCGATGACACCTCCTTCCATTCAGTCACACACTGCTTTACTTCTGGGTCCACTAACAAGGCCACACCTTGTCTTGGCCTTCCTCTATCAACACCTGACAATGTTCCATTCACACTTCCAAACACAGACTAACCTTTCCCTTTCATTTCTGTGTCACTCAAAGCTAACACATCCAACTTTCTTCTCACAAACATTCTCAGTCTCCTCCCTTTTAGCGTCAATCGTACTACAACCACACACATTCATAAATCCAACCTTCAGGGTACGGGGATAACTCGATCCTCCATCCCTTTCTCTGGCCTGCCTCTTTTTAGGAACTAAAAACAGAGGAGGGGTCCCTAGTCCCCTCACTCCGCCCCTTTTAGTCGCCTTTTACGACACGCAAGGAATACGGTGGCGGAATTCTTCCTAACACAATCTGGCCGCAGAGTAGTAGTACCACCCCATAATGCAGCCAGATTATGTCCCCCCAGCCACAAGGGGGGACATAATCTGATATTTATCAACTAATCTGATATTTATCAACTAATATTATACCCATTTCCACTTTGTACTAATATTCACCGCCCTTATAATTACATAGAGTGTCTGAATATCGCACCTTTGCACACTCGCTAGGAATGTTTCAACTTAGAATAAATTTATGCACTAAAATAATGATGTTCAACTTATATTATACCAGTGTCCACTTTATACTAATATGTACATATTCACAGGCTTTATAATTAAACAGTGTCTGTATGTCGCACACTTTCCTGAGAACAAGCATCTTATCGCTCTCACACCATCTCAGAAATGCATCATTGTGTGGTATTCCTGGTAACAAGGGTGAATGCAGAGACTAACATCACACTGTACGCACTCATGGCGGGTGTCTTTTTTCTAAGTGTTGGGTCTCACACGTGAGTTACCACACATATGACATCTGCGTTGGGGCCTAGGTCTGTTCTGTTGAGAGGATGGATTGGAGTTGGAAAGCGGCGGCCAGAAATTCTGAGTGAAGTTTGGGCGGTTGTTGCAGAGCGGGGTCGTTGCTGAGTTCTCTCCTCAGCATAGCTGCCGCACAAAACCTTCAAAGGTTTCCTTCACACCTGTTGTCAGGGCATGCAGGTGGTGACAAATGAGGGCAGTTATGTCCAGAAGGTGAAAGAAAAGCTTTTTGTACCACTTCAACGTGGTCCTGGCACACTCTACACTCGATATCATTGAGTCTGGCTGGTCCATGAGCCGCATATTGATGTTGTAGTCCAGAACACACTCAGGTTTCCAGATGCGGCGCCTCTTCTCGCTACGGTAATCAACGGACTCTGTGCGGTGCATCAAAGGTCGGTGAACAGTGGTTAGGAGGCAGACTTCCCTGCTGTGGTTCTACACTGTTGCCAGGATGTTGTTAGCCTTGAAGAAGACCACCACATTTCTGTCTAGCTTCCACCCGACCTTGACCATGTGTCACCTGTTCACCTTCACCGTACCACAGAGTCCCGTGTCATGCAGGTGTAGATAACGAGTGAGAAGATGGTTAGTGTACCAGTTATCGAGGTAGAGGATGTGACCACGATAAAGATACTCTTCAATCATTGTTTTCACCACTGCTCCCATGAGTCCAATACTCCAATCTTCTATTATGTCTGTCTGTGCACTGGTGTACAAGACTATGTCTTGTACATAACCAGTCCTATAGTCACACATTACAAAGATATTGAAGCCAAAAGGGTGCCTTTTGCGGGGTATATTTTGGTGAAAAGAAATATTCCCTCTCCACAACACGAGACTCGTCTGTGACAAGATCTCTATAGGGATAAAATGAGGAATGAAATGTTTCCCTTAGGTGATCAAAAACCAGCCAAATTCGCCTCGTCTTATCTGTATCATTGGCATTGGCAGGATCATCAGCATTGTTAAAGCGGAGGTGGCTTAGGATTTGCTGAAACCAATTACGGCTCATTATCTTTCCAAATATTGGTGTCTGCATTAGAGGGTCCATAGTCCAGTATGACGGAATTTTGTTTTTACGAAAAAGACCCATCAAAAGTACCAGGTACATAAAAACGAACTTTTCTGACAGGGAAAATGGGTAATCATACGAGATCAAATATCTGCTCCTTGTGCCCAGTCTTTCATTCTCACGATGCTGGCTGCTTGCAAACCTGTTGGTTTGTTCTACAATTTGCTGCACAAAACCCTCACCGAATAACAGGTGAAAAAATCCACCCTGGTGGAGCCATGGTGTATACCAGGAGGAGTGTAGCCTGCTCGTCCCTGCTCAGTGAAGGGGTGAATTATGGGGAAAAAAATCACTCCCATCTTCCCAATTCCACATTACACTACCGTCGCCCCCATCGTCGCCTTCGTCGGGGTGGGGAGATGATGGTGGGGTAGGTTGTGGAGGAGGAGAACGAAGGGCTTCCCCACTCACACTCCTCTTGCCTCGCCCTTTAGCCTTAGCCTTAGCCTTGCCCTTACAACGTTGGGGAACATCAAGGGGCTGTGGGGAGTAGGTCAGGGAATATTGGGGAGCATAAGACGTGCTGGGGAGTGGCTCAGCCTCACCTCCCCGTTCCATCACCACACCACGTGATTCACCCCCGTGACTCACCGCCGCACCTGGCCCGCTATGCTCGCTCATACTACCACATGAGAGCAGTGACTCACTCCCGCCACTCTCCCTTTCACTCACTGCCACAAGACATTCCCTTTCACTTTCCACTCCCTCCACACCACTTCCAGCCTCCCCAACCAAGACTCTAGGCCCATACCTCAGAAAACGACGTGCTGTCCTCTCGCAGCCGTGATGGGTGATAATCTCGCGGCCGTACTACGTGGCAGCACGTCCCACGGCTCCCTCCTCTTCCTCGTCCTCGTCCTCGCTTTCACCCTCTATATCACGTAGTGGCTGTTTAGGTGCTGGGAGGCCTTCTCTAGCACCGCGATAGGTGACGTAGTGCTGCTTTCCTGGTGAAGGGACCTCCTCATCACTGCTACTGCATTCCTTCTCCTCAGGCTGAATGTAGTCCTTATCTGCCACCTCGCCATCGAGTGGCGAATCACTGTTGCCTGTGAAGGCATCAAGGGCGGCTTGAATCTGCTCGTCTGAGAAGCCTCAGTGCGCCATGTCTGACCTGGGTCACTGCTGGGAGGTGAGTGGATGACGTGCGGCCGCGCGCGGGTCACGCGGGGTTGCCGAGTGTCTCCGCCTTGTGCCAGATAGGGGAAGATCGTACGAGCCTATGTACCCAAAATCAAGCACGAATTTTGAAATTTGTGCAAATTATGATCCTTGCAGTTGTGTGACGTACTGGTAAGTCGATGGGTGTAGCTGTGACAAAATGTTGCGACGTACCCATACGTTGATGGGATTCCATGGGTTAATCTTTGCTCTCCGTTGGGCTCCTTCAATCATAACCTTATTACCTTAACCTGTCCTATCACTCCGGTACAGCCTGGGGACCCTCCAAAGAAAAGTCGTCTGTGGCACTTTGGAGTTGCGGACTGCGAGAACCTCAGGCAGTACTTCTTTGATTTTCCTTGGAATGATTATAGCTTCCATGGTCGGGACCCATCTGAGTGTGCTTTGTGCATTAGGGAGGTTCTCTCAGGCATGGAAGCATACACTCCTTTCTCATATCCTTTGACTAATGCAAGAAAGCCTTGGTTTAATCACACTTGTTCTACTGCTGTCCGTAACAAGAAGAGGGCCTATAAAAGGTACCGGAGCCAACCCACCCCTGAATCACATCTTATTTATATTTCTGCCCGGAATCATGTAAAGTCTGGCCTTCGCTCTGCTAAAAATAATTTCATCCGTACTAAATGCTCTCAACTCTCCAACTTGAATTCTTCCTATTCCTTCTGGCACCTTGCCAAAAACCATTCTAACAACTTTACCTCATCATCCTTCCCTCCTCTTTTCCACTCTGATGGCTAAGTAGCTATTTCTTCTACACATAAAGCAAACCTCTTCACTCAGACTTTCTCCTCCAATACCACCTTAGATGATTCCGGTGCTGTTCCTCCATCACTTCCCCCCTCTGACTTTCTCATGGCTGACATTAAAATTTCATAAGCTGATGTACTTTCTGCCATCACTGGCCTTAATACTAACAGGGCATATGGGCCTGATGGAGTCCCTCCTGTTGCTTCTGTTCTTACACCCTGTCTAGGTAAACTCTTTCGCCATTGTCTGTCAACTTGTACCTTTCCTTCCTACTGGAAGTTTGCTCTCATTCAGCCAGTCCCAAAGAAGGGTGACCATTCCCAACCTTCTAACAATCACCCAATTGATTTAACATCCTGTGTCTCAAAAGCTTTTGAGACAATTCTCAACAGAAAAATTTTAAAGCATCTTTCCTGTCACCACCTTCTTTCTGATCGTCAGAATGGGTTCCAGCAGGGACGCTCCACTGGCGATCTTCTCACCTACCTTTCAGACTCCTGGTCATCCTCCTTTCGGGACTTTGGCGAAAGTTTTGCCATTGTATTTGACATCTCAAAGGCTATTGACCAAGTCTGGCACAAATCTTTAATTTCCAAACTGCCCTCTTACGGTTTCTATCCTTCTATCTGTGCCTTCATCTCTAGCTTCCTTTCTGGTCATTCTATAGCTGATGTTGTAGACGGCCATCGCTCTTCTCGTAGATCTATCGACAGTGGTGTTCCTCAAGATTCTGTCCTATCACCAAATCTCTTCCTGTTATTCATCAATGACCTTCTAAGCTGTACATCTAACCTTATCCACTCATATGCTGATGACTCCACCCTTCACCCCTCCATTTGGTTTCTGCAACGTCCATCTCAGCAGTTACGTCAACAAACAAGGGATGAGGCTATGACACACCTAATGTCTGACTTGGCTCGTATCTCTGATTGGGGTAAAAATAATCTTGTTCTTTTTTACTGCATCAAAGACTCAGTTTATACACCTATCAACCTGGCAAAATCTTCCACAGGAGTACCCACTGATGTTTAATAATATCCAGCTTAATCCTGCTTCATCCTGGACCATGCTTGGGGTTTCATTCACTCGTGACTTATCGTGGAAAGATCATATTACATCTCTTGTAAAATCTGCATCCAAGAGATTAGGTGTGCCAAACCGACCCCGTATCTTCTTTACCCCTGCACAGTTGTTAAGGTTATACACGCGTTTTATTTGCTCCTGTGTAGAGTACAACTCTTATGTGTAGGGAGGCTCCCCACATGCAGCTCTTCTCAATTGGGTGGAGTAAAAAGCCTTTTTGTCTCATCAACTCTCCTCCTCTTACTGGCTTCCTTCAACCACTGTCTTTTCGCTGCACTGTTGCATCTTTATCTCTTTTCTATCGTTACTTCAGTGGTCACTGCTCCTCTGAACTGTCTGCTTGCATCCACCCACCTCTACGACGGGCACGTAGGACCCGTCTAGCAACAAACTCTTATCCCTTCTCTGTTCTACTCTCTAATGCAAGAATTAACCTTTACTCTCAGTCCTTCATTTATGCAATAGGTCAACTCTGGAACTGTCTCCCTCTGTCTGTATTTCCTACTCCCTATGAACTCCAGTCTTTCAAATGCAGTGTGTTCAGGCATCTCAAAATGATCAGATCTTGTATTTGGCTCTCTCTTGTATTGTTTATATTTTTTGGGGGGAAGAATGGTTGCAGGCTCCTGGCCTTTGGCTCCCCTCTTCTTAGCATAAAAAAATAAAGTAGTTGTAGTAGAAGCAGTCGTAGTAGTAGCAGTAGTAGTAGTAGTAGTGGTAGTAGTAGTACTAGTAGTAGTAGTAGTAGTCGTAGTAGTAGTAGTGGTAGTAGTAGTAGTAGTAGT
>JAGKTI010039891.1:0-10491 GCA_018397915.1 Birgus latro
CAGGCTGACACCTTCCGATTTTGTTTGAGCTGAGAGAACTCCCGGGCGTGAAAGGGTTAACGTTGATGCAGTACAGCAGCGGGATTTAGTGAGATTTGTTTTAATCTGGGTATGTTAAGATTCTGGTTATGTTTGTGGATTGGCCCTGTTAGCGTGGAAGGAGGCGTTTAGTGGGTGGGGGGGTTGTGGGATGGGGGAAGTTTGTGGCGTGGGTGGAAGTTTGTGGGGTGGTGAAGGTTGTAGGGTGGGGATCTTGGTGGGCTTGGGTTGTTTGTGTGTCCACGGGGCTTATTTTCGTGGGCTTGTGAGACTCTCTAACACCTCTTTTGCCTAATCATCTTTATAATTTCGTGTATATTATGTATACAAATTATGCCAGTTAAAAAAAAAAGCTAATGTACATGAGAAAATAAATGTGTATAGGTATGGGAAAAATTAATAAAAAATAACACATGAAAATTTTAACCTCGCATCTCCGCTGTTTTTTTTTTTTTTTTTAAGTCAAGGTGATATTCTCTTGTATGTTAAGCGGCAAATCACAGCAATAAAGAGGTGGAAAATTGGAGGTGAAAGGAAGGGTAGCAGAAGAATGAAGGAAATAGATGATGGGGTGCTGTCGTTGAAGAATGTGAGGTACTGGAGGGGAAATTCTAACCAGTTGCTGTATCTGGTAAGCGAGAGGAAAGTGTGATATCAGAATTGGGGACTGGGGAGGGATAGACCAGATCAAGGAGGGTGAGAGTGGAAAGCAAGGTTGGTATAGGATGCAGAGAGAGAGAGGTTTCAGGAGAGGGTGGTGTAAGGGAAGAATTGTTGTTGCTGGGAAGGGAGTTAGAAATGGACTGGATATGCAGGCTGTGTAGATTAACCAGAATACATTGGAGAGTGCCTGTGGGGTGGAAGGCAGGTATAAGGGAGAGGGTCATAGGCGATAATGTGTGGCTTAACTGCCTCCTGAATGTGGTAGGAAATGTGTTTGACAGAGTACTGATTGGAAAGAGGAAGTCTGTTAGTGTGCGGCCACACTTACTCCAAACATGTGATCGACGGGGGGGAAAACGCTCAGGGGTCCGTCCATCATTCACACTCGGATATTGCAGCAGCTGATACCCGGTGCCTCGTTTCATCCAGTCGGTCACATGTTTAGGGCAAGTGTGGCCGCACCCCAACATAATCAGATGGTGTGTGTGTGTGTTGATGTAGATTCAGTGAAGGCAGATGCGTTGATTAGGCATTTTACACTAAGATACCTGTCAGAGAAGGCATTAGACGATGGCAAATAGACAGGCATCGTGGGACGTGCTAGGAGTATACTGTATGGGGTGGAGGGTAAATTAACACTGTCCGAAGCAGCCGTGAAAGTACAAGATGCATTAAGTGTGAGGTCCAGCATGTTTTTTGTGAATTATCATCAGCTACTTAGGCATGAAGTGGTCGTCCCATATTTCAACGCATAACCCAATTGAAGCGCCCACCGTCCACTCACTCAGTGTAGTTCAACTGACTACACTGGTAAATCAAATGGTTTTCTGTAACCCTGGAAACAGTTTACTACGCTGGGTGGTAATCGTATAGCCAGATGATGCCTGGTGGTGTAGTTGGTTAAGGCGCTCCAGTCGGATGAGGCCTTTTAGGGTTTCAGTGAGAGGGATGGTTGGTGTTTATCGCTCACATAATGCTACTCAGGGGAGAACAGTGCCGGTCATCCTAGTCTTCAGTGTTGGGACCGAGTAGCCTAGCCCCGGACCCCTATGCTCTTAATTAGTCAGATGATAAACAGAATACATAGTGATTTAGGTGTCAGCAAATTAGCCGAGTATTTATGCCGTTTTTACTCTATCCTGGCCCAGATTTTCGTCCTTTTGCAGATTATTTCACATAGCGGCAGAGAAACACAGTACTACAGCTCTACATCCTTTCCATAGCACTTCTTCGTGATTAGTACCATATTCTAGTGTTTATCCAGTGTTACAACTCAGTATTCAAGATGGAACGATGACGATTTTGGGCCAAATTGAAGTGAAAGGGGTGTAGTTCAGGCCGCTTCAGTTTTATTTAGTATTTTCAGGTCTTTCAGGAAGTTTCAGATTTTTTCAGCAACTCCAGGTTCATTTCTGTTCAGGCAGCTTCAGAATTCAGTTCGTCCCATTCACGTCCATGTAGAGACAGAATCATTAACATACATTCAGGCGGGTTTATATCATTTTAGGTTAATTTTGGTTTATTTACATCCATTTATATTATTTACATTACCCTGAATCCATGGTTATTTTTTTTCTCTCTCTCAGGTCAGTCAGATTAACTTAGGTCGTTTGAGGTGGCCTCCAATTAAACCTATAAATCCATATGCAAAACGTCAGCCTTATCCTGGCGGTTGTTTTCGATGTGTGAATTAAACATTAATTATTTAGTTCATATTTGTGTGTAATTTATTTGTGTTTTTTAGGGGGAGGGGTGGAAGAGGGTTGATTGGGGACGATGGACTGAGTTGGTGGTGGGTCGTGGCGGGTGGAGGGAGAGGGGGGGAGTATACACCGCAAAAATAGAGGCTGCAGGTCAGGTGAGTGGTGGGACAGTGTGGGAGAGTACAGCCTTTGAAGACGGATACTGTATGAGGGGCGCTGGTAGAGGCGAGAAAAGATGTCACAGTATTCTAGAAAGGAGTGGTCGGAGAGGAGTGGACAGGACGGTCTGAACTGGTGGTGGGTGGGACGAGGGTAGTATATCCTGTGAATGTGAGCGTTGTAAGTTGGACAGTATTGGTGGGGTGAAGATGTAAACTGAAGACGTCGAAGATCAAGTACAGGAAAGTAAGCATGCCTCTCTCTCACGTCTTTTGTGCTTTTGGAACGCAGGTACAAGAGATATAAATAACATACAAGAGAAGAAGATTGTGTCATAGGCAAGAGAAATCACGAAGGAGTGGTAGTGATCCTCCTCAGCCCACCAGGTTATGTCCCCATGGAGCACTGGGTTTGTTGACATAGTATACTCACGGTTGCGGGTGGGGCGAGATGGCAACTCATTATTCGCTGTTATCGCTGGGTGTGGAGTTCATGCATGACATCGCCTTAGGGTGGATGTGATCGGTAGGGATGGACCACATTAATGACGTAACGTTGGGGTGGGCAGGGTGTGGGTGATGGGTGGGACTTTATATATCTCCTCTCCCTACTACCATTACACTACTAGACTACGGTAACCAGTGTGATTGTCAGGGATGGGTTTATTAATGACGTCAGTGTAGGGGACGTTGCAGGTGTCTGGATGGGCATTTTAGTCATTGTGTCACTGTATATAGAGACTAACCAACATGGTACACTTAAGGACTGATGTATGAAGTGGTGGTTTGGAGTGACAGGTAGGAATCATTCAGAGTGTCTTCCTACAGTTAGGCCAACTCTTTGGGACAGACATCATTTTTATTTTATATATCACCTGCCTACTAAAATCGTTCCTACAGCAGATTTTATATACTTCATTGGTGTATTTTTAATGGCTGTTGATTCTCGACTTTAGGGAGGCTTAATCCTACTTGTCTCTGAAGCTACTAATCTATATTAAAAGCTTACACTAAGGAATGTGCGTCCTTGTTAAAACACTAAGCAGTCTATTAACCCTTTCGCTACCACAGACTTACATGGGTGTTTAATCCAAATTGACACCAAACTGTATTCTTCATCTTAAAAAAAAATATCAGAAATCCTATACCAGCCGCCATGGAATAAATAAATAAATAAAATAAAAATAAGAATCCTATACTACCTGCCAGGCAATTGTCTTTTAAGCCCCGCCCCCTCACCCACCACCCGGCGAGTGGAAAGCTATTGACATGAGGCTAGGGGCTTCAGGGAGTGGGCGGGGCATATTGGCGGCGGGTATACCATTTAAAGGTTAATGAACTCCTCCAGTCAGCAAGATCATTCCCTCTAAGTTGAGTCAAATAATTCGATGTTAGCCAGAAGAAACCCATCGTGGTGTTGAAAGGATTAACCCCTTCAGTCCAGTGACGTTTTTTATACTTTATTCTTGCTGCTTTCTAATGAATCTATTTAAGATGTACTTCTGATTGTAAAAAAAAAAAAAAGTTAATGAAGGCTATATCTAACTCCCCAGTTCCAAAAAATTCTCCATAGCTAAATAAAATCGTCTGGAAATAACAACAATATAGCACAGAAAGTCGTCCTAGTAGTGAAAGGGTTGGTGCGTGTTACAGTGGCGCATAATAATAATAATAATAATAAATAATAATAATAATAAAGAGTGGGGCATCACCTTGTACTTCCTGAGGCGGTGCAGCAACATGCCCCGAAACACAGCAGTCATGTCTATCCCTTCTTCAGTCACAGCTTCATCGTCCTCATTTTCCTCGTCCTCAACTTCGCCCTCGCCTCCTTGTTGATGTGAGCCATCTCTGTCCTCACGTTCTGCTTGGGTTCCTGCCTCGTCCCCACCTGCAGCTTCTGGGAGTTCTGTCACCGCTTCACTCTTGGCTTGTCCTGGTTTTGCTTCATCTTCACCTTCAGCCAGTACCCGTGTCCTTATCTCCGTACCTTCTGTTTCTCTTATCTCTGCACCTTCAGTATCTTGGGGTCCTTTCATACCATCGTGCAAGATTTGTTTGGACTGCACCTTGTTTTCACTCTGGATTTGATCACCTTCGATGCACTGTAACTCGTCTACCTCTGATCGATGTACTTCTGCGAGGTTTTCTGCGTGGGTGTGTTGTATAAATCCTTCTGCGCCGACAGTATGTGAATGTGTTAGGTCAGCTTGTCCTGGTGGTCCTACATCTGTGCCTTCTGCTCCTCGTGGTGTTATCGCGTCTTCTGTGTCTTCATTTTGCAGTATTTGTGCCACCCTTTCTCTTATCTTAGTTCGGTCTGATAGTGTCGAAGGTTCCATCTCTTCAGTATGTGATTGTGTTAGGCCAGCTTGTTTTGTATCAATGTCTGTGCCTAAATGTGGTCTTATCCTGTCTTCCGCACCTCCACCTTCAAGTATTTGTGCCACCCTTTCTCTTATCTTAGCTCGGTCTACTAGTGTCGTGTGTTGCATCCCTCCAGTTTGTTGTGACAGTGCTACGTCTGCCTGGTGTGGTGTGTCCATATCGAAGCCTCTGTGTGGTCTTATCCTGTCTTCCGGACCTCCAGTCTTCAGCAGTTGTGCCACCCTTTCCCTTATCCTAGCAGCTCGCTCCTCTAGTTCCGCCTTTTCCACCTCTGCAGCTTGTTGCGTTTCTGGTGTCAATTCCTCATCATCAGATTCGTCTAGATCCTCCTCATTCATAATCTCATCTTCGTGTTGAGAGGCCACGTTTTCTAAACTGTCAACCTCCTGTAATGGCGGTAATTTTATTATCGTGGTAAGTCGAGGGTCTGTCGCGTGCGCACCTTCAAATCTCTCTTGTGGGTCCACGTTGATGATTTTGGTTTCGTGTATCGATGGTTGACTGGCATCTTCCATATTAATTATTTTGGCTTCCTGTGTTCGTGCCATCTCTTTGGTGTCAGCCTCGTGCGATGGGTCCACGTTTATTATTTTAGCCTCCTGCTCTTCCGCCATTTCTGCAACCTCAACCTCGTTTGACGGTGCCACATTAATTATCTTAGTTTCCGGCAGCATTGCTATATCCATTCCCTCTTCTTCAGTAGGTGCCACATTTAGTATCTTAGTTTCCTGTTGATTTCTCGCGTCTTCAACGACCTCTGACTCTTGCAGTGGAGCCGTATTTAATATCTTTGCATCATCTGTACTCTCGTTGTCATACCGAATTGCAGTGTTCTCTCTTTGTGGTGCCGACTCTTCTGCACATGCGCCCTCTTGTTTCGGGATCACGTTTAGTATCTTAGTTTCTTGTGAAGCTCCCATACCTGAACCTGCCTGACTAGTTACTGGAACGTCTGCCTCATCTGTGTTTAACTTTGCATTGCCTTCGACACTTTGATTTGGTAGTTCTGGCTGTTGTTCTGAATGATGAGATACGTTTTGTGTGTCTGGTTGCAGTGGTGTTGAAGTTTCCCCTGTATGTGGCTCTTCTGATGTTCTCTCCGCATTTTCGGAGGGGCCCTGTTGCGCTGAGGCCTCCGTGCAAGGTGTTGGTATTGATATGGTTACGTCCACCTCACTCACTGTCTCTGTCGGGGCCTCCTCCTGCGGTGCCCCCAGCCTTACTGTTACCACCTCTTCGGGTTCCTCAGGTGGCTTGGGCTCCTCTCTTACGATGTTCACAGTCACTGGGGTTTCAGGTTCCCGCACGATGTTCACGTGGACGGGTCTTTCCTCTCCTGCCATTTCGTTAAAGAGTGATGAAGGGTCAGCTGTGAAATCCTGTCGTCTTGACCTCACAGGGTCACTCATGAACTCTGTCTGCAGGGGTTCCTCGGCCTCTTGTAGCAGATCCTTTATTCGGCCCCGCATTCTGGATGATCCCAAGTCTCTCTCAAAGTCGCGGTCAAATTCCATGCCCAGGTTCCTGCCAAAGCCACGATCTCTTCTGGAGTCCTTGTCTCTGCTAAATTCTGATCGAGAGGCTGAGTCTCTGTCATCGTGGAAACTCCTGCCAAGGTCTCTCATCACTTCATCTTGAATCCTTGAGGCCAGGTTTCTGATGTCACCTGCCGATGACCTCATCCTTCTGGATGCTGACAGTTCACTCCTCAGTATATCATCGATGTCATTGTTTAGTAAGTCGTCAAAATTGCTCCTTCGTGTTCGAAGTGGGGTGTCGAAATCACTTCGTCTTCTCGAGGTATCAATGCTGCTTCGTGGACTGTCAAAACTGCTCCGTCGACTGTCAAAGCTGCTCCGGCCGCTGTCAAAGCTGCTTCTCGGACTGTCAAAGTTGCCCCTCAGCGTACTGCGGAATTCCCTAAGTGGGTCATCCAAGTCCCTCATCCTGGCACTGTCAAACCCACTCCTTCGTGGACTGTCAAAGCCACTGTGTCTGCCGAAGTCCCTGGCGAAGTCCCTACCGAGTCTCCCCGTTGAGGACCGTGACGTGCGCAGTGAGGAAGGGAAGTCCCGTGAGCGCATGCGGTCCAGCAGCTCCTCCGCGTCCCTCATGATGATGTCTTCGAGAGTGGCGCCCCACAGGTAATGGCTCTCCTCCTCCTCACTCGGGTACCGCCTTCTCTTTACCTGGTACTGCTGACCCTCCTGCTGGTACTCCTGACTCTGCTGACGCTGTAGGTGCTTCTTGCGCGGCTGCTGCTGACTACTTACGTGGCACTGCTGACTTTGATGGTACTGCTGGCTTTCGTGGTACTCCTGACTCTGCTGACGCTGTAAACGCTTATGACCTGGGTGCTGCTGACTGCTGATGTGATACTGCTGACTTTGGTAGTGGTATTGCTGAGTCTCCGGACTACTTATGTGGCACTGCTGACTTTGGTGGTATTGCTGACTCTCCTGCTGATACTGCTGACTCTTCTGTTTCTTCTGACTTGGCCACTGACTATCCTGGTTGTGTTGCTGACTCAAATGTTGCCTTTGACTCGGATACTGCTGACTTTCTTGATTGCTCTGTTGACTCTCCTGGTGATACTGCTGACCCTGCTGTTGCTTCTGACTCTCCTTCTGGTGGTGGTGGCTTGGATATTGCTGACTCCTCTGATGGGACTGCTGACTCAGGTACTGCTGACTCTGCTGTTGGTGCTGATTCGGGCACTGCTGACCCTCGAATTGTAGGCTTTCCTGGAAGTACTGCTGACTCTCCTGATAGTACTGCTGACTCGGGTGCTGCTGACTGTTTGAGGGGTGCTTCTGACTTTCCTGGTTTTGTTGCTGACTCGGATTTTGCTGTCTTTGGTACTGGTAACTCTGCTGATAGTAATGCTGACTCTGCTGGTAAGACTGCTGACCTGGGCACTGCTGACTCTGCTGATAGTACTGCTGGCTTTGCTGGTGGTACTGCTGACTGTGGTGGTGGGGCTGCTGACTCTGCTGATACTGCTGACTCTGCTGGTGGTACTGCTGACTGTGCTGGTAGTGGTGCTTGCCCTGACACTGCTGACACGGACACAGTTGATTTTCTAGGTGGCACTGCTGACTTGAGTACTGCTGACTTTGGTGGTGGCTCTGCTGACTTGGGTTCTGCTGACTCTGCTGGTACTGCTGATTCCCTTGGTGATACTGCTGACTCTGGTGGTAGTGCTGCTGACTCGGCTGCTGTGGGAGGGTCAACAGATTGGGCTCGAGTCAGTAGAAAGCTCAGTTCAGCAGAAGGTGGTCAGTCGCAGTCAGAACAAGGCGTCAGCAGTCATTAATCAGCAGTACTAAGTGGTCATTTAGGCAAGCAGTAAGCAATGATCAGTAGAAACCGCTTATCTCAGCAAGGAATAATCAGCAGTCAGTAAAAAGAAAGTTCAGTTCAGCGAGAAATTATCAGCAGTAGGCAGAGGTAGGTCTCAGCTCACCAAGTAATAATCAGCAGTCAGTAGAAATAGAGCTCAGCTCAGGAAGGAGTTATCAGCGGGCGGTAGAGGCTCAAGTCAGCAGGCAGTTGTCAGTAATCAGTAGAG
Source organism: Birgus latro (assembly GCA_018397915.1). NCBI lineage: Eukaryota > Metazoa > Arthropoda > Malacostraca > Decapoda > Coenobitidae > Birgus > Birgus latro. The sequence goes on from JAGKTI010039891.1 coordinate 8,523, forward strand.
ATAGTGCTCACCTCAGCAAGCAGTCATCAGCAGTCAGTAGAAAAGCTGCCTACGTCGGCAAGGCACATCAGTAGCTAAGTCCAGTAGAAAAGCTCTCAATTCAGCGAGTATTTATCACCAGTCAGTAGAGACAGTATTTAGTTAGTCAGACGATAAACAGCAATCAGTAGAGGTAGCACGTGGTTCAGCAGGGAGTTAGCAGAAGTCAGCAGAACGGTGCACATTAAGCAGGCAACAATCGGCAATCATTAGAGATAGTGCTCAGTTTAGCAAGCATTATCGGGAGTTAGGAGAGACCAGTAAATTCAGCCAGCAGTAAAAGTAGAAATAGGTAGGTAGGGACGTCAGAGTTTTCTTTTATATATAACAATTAGCAAGATTAATAGTTATTCTCAGCCAGTGCTCTTTAGGATTATCAAGTTATTGTGTACAGTCGAGGTCAGTTGTTCCTTTACTCACTCCCGAGATTTTCGACACCTGTTATCAAACCCTTCAACACGATGATATATATATATACAGTATATATATTAATCAAGCTGGCACCAGATTTTTTTTTTCAGCTTAGGGAGGAGCATTGCAGTAGTAAATCGTGCCTAACTTTTCACGAATACATAAAAAAGTTGTCCTCGTAGTGAAGGTTTTAATCAAGAGTTTAGTGTGTCGTGAATTCGGCTGTCCAGACGTATAAGAGAACTGCTGCTTGTGGCTGTACAGAAAGCAGAGAGTGAATTATTATCCGTTACTTCATCGTGGTTGTTAAAAAGTTATGTCTGGGGAAAATTCGTAACTTTTTATTGATTATTATTTGGTTCAGTCTTATAATTAGGTATTATCATAAAAAGTTCGTACCGGTAACATTTTCCATTGATTTGTTCTTGCTGATATTCATTACAGTTACTGAACTGGCAGATGTACCAGAGATTCAAAGGTTTATAGATTTAAAATAGCTAGGCTATTTGCTGCCTGACCGTCGGGGAAAGGACTATCCCAAACCCATATTAACCAAAAAACCAATCACATATGAGTATTACAACAGTCGATACAGTTTTCCGGGAAAGCCTACCCGCGTTTCACAGGGCTCATGGCCGAAAAAGGCCTCCCAAAAGGGCCCTAAATGAGGGTGCCTCTGGTCATCATATAGGAGAGAAGGGTCATAGAAAGGCCTCTGTAACGGTCCTGGTGGTTCTGTGGGGCTGCAAAGAGCTGATTTCAGTTAAGTTCGTCAGCAAGTCAGTAACTCAGTGATTAAGGCCTTCTAGCCAGCCCCCACTACGAGGGTCAGGCAGTAACATTTTTCAGATGAGTGATTCGGTAACACTTTCGTTTTTGTTACTGAATCAAGAATTCGTAGAATTTTGAAAGACCTGAGTAAAGTATACTTTGTTTTTTTTTTTATGGGTATTCAAGCAGGCGAGTAGAACAAAGATTCGAAACACCATACAACCAAAACCAGTAGACCCTTGAAAGCTCATAATGGCTGGTAAAATGCAAGTCTACAAAAGATTTGTGCTTCTTTTCCGTAAAACGTCCTTTGAGAGCTGTGCTTCTCATGACGGGGTTGTGTATAGAGCTTCAGGCAGCCAGCCAGGTCGTATAAAGGAAACTTTTTTGTCTCCGTCAATCACCTCCCGCTGAGAGTGGAGGAGACACCTGCCCAAAGTGCCATCCTGCACATCTGCACCTGCCAGCGGGCCAGATGCACAGATATCAGCCCATGCAAACTCTCCTTCAGGCCACCTACACCCCCGTCCCCATTGCATTATCCGCCTGTAGTGCCGCCTCGAACCCCTACCCCATCCAGACACATTACGCCCACTCCAACCTCATCTTCGTTAACCACCTCATCATCAAACTCGCACACGGTCTCATCAGGGGTGTCTTTATCCTCCAAGGTGCTAATTCGTCATCAGAGACAGCCAGGGAGCAGTTAGTGGGCCTCTGATCTATGGTAGAGGCCACATAACGGTTC
>JAGKTI010039892.1:0-10490 GCA_018397915.1 Birgus latro
CCAACATTTATAAGCTCAGGAGGGCAATTTCTCTATGAATTTTCGATGTTTCTCACCAAAAGCGGAGGTTTGAGCCAAAACAAAAAATAAAGTTGAAAATCGGTCGGGTTCTGAGGGTGTGTTGAGTAAAAAATCGGTTGGGACTGGACGGGTTAATGCCAAACAACATGCTATTCGGTAATTTCTCAGGTGTCATGGCATTTATATAACAAAGATCGTTAAAAATAGAGCGTCATTCAGTCGTACACTCATACACAATAACATACAGTTTGGTCTAAATGGCCCATTTTCTCATTAAATAGAGTTTCCATTTACTAACTTATGTGTTTATTCTTACTTTTCAGGAAGTAACTGCACTGCAAATAAAGACTGCGAGTAGGCCTTGGATAGATCTATGTTCATTTGTCATTCAGTATTTACAAGGAAAGTGTGGGTAAAGAAAACTCACACTGTACATTAACTGTTACATTACAGTAAATACTACTTATTAGAGAATAGAGGTACAGTAGTACAGTATTTGGTGAATTTGCAGAGTGATGGAGAGACATCCTTTCATGATGCAGGTCACCAAGAGACATATGGCTTTCTGTGGGATGCGGAGGAGCGAGGGGTATGTGTGTGCTCATTTATGTGTAGGGATGCCACGCTGTTCGTCGATTCTTGTGCATTCGTTCTTTTACCGAACAAAATTCATTAAATGAACATAACGTTTTGCCATTTGAAGATGGTCATTAATACCGAAATTCGATAAAAGAGGGTTCAATATATTGAGGGTTTACTGTTCAGAGAGTTAGTATGACTGAAAGTGACCAAAAGTGACATTGTTTGTCACGTTTTACCGGTATTTGTTTATAGCCCCACAGTCATTGCCAAACCACGATGTCACATTTTAGCAAGATGCGGTTGCATTGCTGTAAGTTTGCCAGTTGCTCCTGTATGTGAGAGGCAGGATTAGCAGTGTTATGTATGCAGCAAAATATGCCCAACGAACCTCAGCCATAACACAAGATCTAGGTACTTGTACATGATATATTTTTCTGGTAATTAAAATGTCGTATATATTTTGGTTGAACAATACTGTACTGTATATAATATTTTCAGGCTGAGTTGTTTTAATATGTTTGGATGTCAGCCGCTAAGAAGTGACATCAGCCTTTTGAACATTTAAAGCTTCTTTTTTATTTTTCATTGTTTGTAATCAGGTGTGATTATTATGCCCTGAAGTTATTTGAACTCAGAAGAAAATGTGCTTTCAGTTGAATGCCATAACTTGGGGGGTTCAAGAACTTGCATATACATTACTCTGTTGTGCCTCCATGTCTAACATCCTTTTGAATCTGTTCAGTAATTTCTTTCAGACATTATGAGATTTTATGTTACCAGTACCAGTTTTGTAGCTGCATTCTGGCACTATTCCTTAGTCTTCCCCTTATCATCAGCTCAGTTTGATTTTTGTTAAAGTTTCAGTTGAATCCATTTCTTCTTTGTCATCAGCCTCCATGTTGTGAGAAGGTAGCAGTCTGTTGATGAAGTACATTGATCCCCTGGTTATCACATGCAATTGGTACCAGATGTGGCACATGATAATGGAACTGTGCAGTAACGAATATACAGAACCAGTGAGATTTATCCTAATTGGTACAAGCCACCCCAAGTGCAAGTCCAAAATTTCTCTGTCACAACAGTTTAGACCCATTACATACATACTTAAATGTTATGGTAAGTACCAGAGACACAGATAGACATGGTTAGGTTAATAGAAAGTAATGAATCTATCTATCTTTATACCTAGGCTGTTGCGCCGCCAAGTCAATTTCATTCATTTTCATTTTTTTTCATGCTTCCCCCAAGAAAAGGGAGGTAGCCAAGACAGGTCAACACACTTCCAATTTACTCAACACATGCATCTTAGCCCCAAAGGGGAGAAGGGACAGATCCTCACTGCATGAGGGTCAACTACACAGTGCAGTCAGTGACATCCGCAGCAGGGCCCGACAGCAGAGCTGGTTTACCCCTGCCGCATCATAATGGACCCATCCCCCTACCTGCACCTGACCTGATCAGCTGATCAGACAAAATGCGGGAGAATATCCCCTCAGGGCTGCGTCATCATTTATTCATTCACAGTAACTCTCCATTCATTTCTGTCACGCACAGCCACTCTTCCTCACTCAACAGACAACCCTCTCGCATCCAACGCTCTCTTCACACTGTCCATCCATCCTATTCGTGGTCTTTCTCTTAGCCTTACACCTCTCACATCAGATCTAGTTATCTTTTTCACCAATCGCTCATTATCCATTCTCTCCATATGCACAATAAGAAAGAAGCACTTACCATAGACTAACTTAAGATGTGCTGGAGGTAAGTGGTTCATAGACTAGGGGGTGGAGAGTTAGTGGTCTTCACCACCTGGAATTCACTCCTCGAAGAGGGTCTCATCTTTGAATCCCTCGATGCTGTCAGAAATCTCAGACACTGCATCGTCATTGTCAGCAGAACCAGCTCAGGCACACTGAATTTTTTTTTAAAGCTGAAAAATGCACTATAATGGTAGGACTGCAGATTTTCATCTTACAGTGATAACAAAAACCAGTATAACCAAGTGCACTACATAACCAAGGGAAGCATACAGTATGATGTAGTTCCACATTGTGGCCAGTTATGCACTAACTGCTTTGCTATAGTGATTACTTTTTGTAATTTATTCCTGCTGTTAGTGACAGGGTTAAATGGCTATTTTTAGCTGACAATACTGTAATTGTCCAGAGATAGCAAGAATGAAATTAGAATTATATCCCCTGGCTAAATAAAAATGTTATTCTCTGGCTTAAGGAATTAAGAAGAATTTGACTGGATGAAAACTGAGATTCAGTGTTTCGGGACCCTCAGTATTCATAGATTCACTTTTGCAGGCTTTGTTTTTTCAGTGGTTGTTAAACCATCTCAGAATACAGCAGTGTAAAGGTTATTTGGGTATCATTTAACATCTCATTAAATCAGTAGAAAATACAATTTAAACATGTAGATTCTAACCTGTAGTCATGATTTGAGGCATACAAATGATGTTTAGGTGGTTACATAGTTAAATTATGGATGTAGAAGTCCTTTTAGAGGGCTTTAATTATTTGCAAACCCTCACAAATAGTGAGGGACAACTTGTATTTACAGTAAGCACCTATTTGATCTTACAGTACTGTATTGTGGTATTTCTTGAAATTGGATATTGCAGAAATGTGAATCAAAATGCATATGTTTTTAGCATATTCATACCCGAGCTCCTACGCTCCTCTGTGGGGCGACATAGGATTGGATAATGAATGAAAAAAAAATATCTGTACTGTTTACTGCACCTGCCTTACTACCCTTTTGCTGGCCAGTCATCCATCTTAAGTATCTTAGCTTTCACTGCTGATATTAAGGCATCGTTTTGAATATCCCTTTGGAGGTGACAGTGGTGTAAGTGGAAGCATACTCATCCAACAACTGAGAAGTCCAGAGATCAATTCCCAGGTCAACCACACGGCCTCTGACAGGGTGTCTGTACCCCTGCATATTCACTGAAATAGAGACTGGATTATATATTCGACAGTTGCATATCATAGTCTAGGTATCTCTGCTTCAGTATGGAGGTAACACTTTCTGGTTTCTCCTCTGCAGCCAGCGGTGTGGTCTGACAGATGAGGATTTGAATCGACGGTGGCGAGCGCCCAACCCGACACTCCATCCCACTATATACTCAGCCAAGGTTAGCCTCGCTTTGTCTGTCACCTTCCTTCTTTCGAGCTAGGATCAGACTAGTCATATCATAAAGATATTATCACATATTAGCAAGTGCAGTTACCCTCCATCTGTTTCAGGTGAGTTTACATTGAGTAACAAGCCAGGTAGTTTCTTGTATCCCAGGAAACTACTGTATTTACAATAGATGGTAATCATGTAACCAAATGGAAGCAAGGTGATTTAGTGGGTTAAGGCCATTGGTTGGGGTTTATTGCTCACACAGTAACATTCAGGGGCAATCAACTTTTCACTATTTTCATATTAAGTGCTACCCAAAAGTTCCCGAAATTTGACTAAAGATGGAAAAACTTAAGTCAAGTCCTAATCACCACCGTCCCCTTCAGGGTAGTCTCCTTGGGCGTGCAGACATCAATCCCAACACTTCTCCCACGATTATAACGCGTTCTGGAATTCCTTGAGTAGCTGTTTGTTAAGGACCTTCTGTGATTCACCCTGGATCTCCTTAGTGGTGTCAGATCTTAGTCCTCTCAGCTGGATTTTCATTTTCAGAAAAAGGAAAAAAATCACAGGGGGCCAAATCTGGTGAATACAGAGAGATGGGGAACAACTGGCATGTTGTTTTAAGCTAAAAACTGCTGAACAGCAAGGGCTGCATGCACAGGTGCATCGTTTTGATGAAGCACCCATTTGTTTGTGTGTCACTTGTCTGGATGTTTTTGCCTCACGTCTGCCCAGAGCTGTCTCAGAATGTCACAGTAGGACTTTTCACTGACGGTCTGTACTTGAGGAATGAATTCCTCATGAACAATTCCCTTCATGTCAGAGAAAGTGACGAGCATTGACTTCACATTGCTCTTGACCTGATGTACCTTCTTTGGTCAGGGCAAAGCTGTGCTCTTCCACTGCAGTGATTGTTGTTTGGTTTCCAGGTTGTACCCATAAACCCAGCTTTCATCACCAGTAATGACACTTGAGAGGAAGTGAGGGTCATTTCTGGCCATTTCCTTGAGCTCTGTGCAGACCTCCACCCAATGCTGCTTTTCGTCATCAATAATGAGCCTCAGGACAAACTTGGCAACGATTCATCTCATGTCAAGGTTGCCAGACAAAATGTGCTGGCTGGTTCCATCCGATAGGCTAACAATGTCGTAGACATCATGGATTGCCCTCCTGTGATCTTCAAGATTGGTTGCATGAACTTTGGCCCCATTGTCAAGAGATGTAGTGGAAGGGCAACCAGAACATACATCATATGTTCTTCTGTTGATGTTCGTCTGTTTTTAAAATGCTTAAACCAGTTGTAGGTTTGTGTAATCCCCAAAACATTGTTACCAAATGATTGTTTTAACATTTTATGTGTTTCTGCTACATTCTTCCCAAGTTTCACACCAAACTTGAGATTCACATTGCTTTCATATCTTCCATTTTTTGGATCACAAAATTCACAGTTTGGAAGGAATTTGGATGAAATTTGAGTGTAAAGTGGAGGGAATGTAAGAAAATGTACTGGAAGGAGATAAAGAGAGTTATACAGGATGTCAGACAAGTTAGTCAAGGAGTGAAAGATAAATATGGTAGATTACTAGTGGAGAAGGGAGAAAAAGTGAGAAGACGGAGAAAACACTTTAAGGAATTGTTGAACATAGAGAATGAAAGTAATATGAGTATAAGTGGCTGGGAAATGGCTAGGAGATGGAGATATGTGAGAAGAGAGGAGGAAATCAGTAGGATGGAAGTTGTGGAAGCAATGAAGAAAGTCAAAACAGGGAAAGCTCAAGGAATTGATGAAGTGTGTGGTGAAATGCTGAAGCATGGGGGAGAGATAGTAGTAGAATGGATGTGGAAGATGTGTAGATTGGCCTGGGAGGAAGGTAGAGTCCCAGAGGATTGGCAGTAAGGTATAATTATTCCCCTGTACAAAGGAAAAAGAGAAAAAGAAGTGAATGGTAATCGTTGGCCTGGGAGGAAGGTAGAGTCCCGGAGGACTGGAAGTCAGGTATAATTATTCCCCTGTACAAAGGAAAAGGAGAAAAAGGTTTGGTAATCATAGGGGCATTTGCCTTCTTAGTGTAATAGGAAAAGTATGTGGTAGGATACTTATTGCCAGAGTTAGGGAAATAACAGGGTAATTAGTTGGAGAAGAACAGAAAGGTTTTAGGAAGGGACAAGGTTGTGTAGATCAGATATTCATTCTTGGATCTTTAGCGGAAAAGTTTCTAGAGAAGGGAAAGAAGTTGTATGAGGCCTTCGTTGATTTGGAGAAAGCATATAACAGGGCGGATAGACAAGGATTGTGGAAAGTAATAAGAATATTTGGAGCAGAAGGGAAGTTGTTGAATGCCGTGAAGAGTATGTATGAGGGTGCTAAGGCTGGAGAACCTGTGGATAGTGAACTGAGAGAATTTTTTTTACTTGAAGGTTGGATTGAAACAAGGATGTGTCATATCTCCATGGTTGTTCAAGCTGTATATGGATGGGGTTATAAAAGAGATCAGTGGATGTTGGAGTGGCCCTAATGCGAGAGGGCAGTGTTTAGAAACTCCCTTTACTGTTGTTTGCAGATGTTGCTGTGTTGTTAAGTGAAGACGAAGGGGAGTTTCAAGGCTTGGTGGATGAGTTTGGGAGAGTATGTAAGAAACAGAATCAAAAGGTGAATGTAGGGAAGAGTAAAGTTATGGTCTTTGAGAGAAGTGAAGTCAGTGGGAAAATGTGAATGCATTTAAGTACTTGGGTAGTGTGATGAGTAAGGATGGAAGTTTAGAGGGTGAAGTGCTTGAAAGGGTGCGACAAGGAAGAAAGGTTGCTCGTTCCTTGAAAACAGTGATAAGAAACAGAGAAGTGAGCATGGAAGTGAAAAAGTTACTACACGACAGTAGTATGATACTAATTCTAACGTATGAAAATGAAGCTTGGACCTTATTAGAGGGACAGAAGTCAAGAGTAAGAGCAATGGAAGTGAGTTATTTGAAAGGAGCATGTGGAGTCACATAGAGAGACAGACTGACAAATGAGGAGGTGAAGGAGTGTTGTGGTGTGGATGTGGATGTGATAGGAAGCATTAGGAGAAACTCATTGAGGTGGTTTGGCCATGTGGGGAGGATGGAGAGTGAGAGACTGACAGGGATAGTGTATGTGAGTGAGGAGTAGGGGGAGAGAGAGGCTTGGTGGATGAGTTTGGGAGAGTATGTAAGAAACAGAATCAAAAGGTGAATGTAGGAAAGTTATGGTCTTTGAGAGAAGTGAAGTCAGTGAATGTACAGTGAGGTTGGATGAGGAGGAAATGGAAATGTGAATGCATTTAAGTACTTGGGTAGTGTGATGAGTAAGGATGGAAGTTTAGATGGTGAAGTGCTTGAAAGGATGCGACAAGGAAGAAAGGTTGCTCATTCCTTGAAAGCAGTGATAAGAAACAGAGAAGTGAGCATGGAAGTGAAAAAGTTACTACACGACAGTAGTGTGATACCAATTCTAACGTATGGAAGTGAAGCTTGGACCTTATTAGAGGGACAGAAGTCAAGAGTAAGAGCAGTGGAAGTGAGTTATTTGAAAGGAGCATGTGAAGTCACATAGAGAGACAGACTGACAAATGAGGAAATGAAGGAGCATTGTGGTGTGGATGTGGATGTGATAGGAAGTATTAGGAGAAACTCATTGAGGTGGTTTGGCCTTGTGGAGAGGACGGAGAGTGAGAGACTGACAAGGAGAGTGTATGTGAGTGAGGAGTAGGGGGAGAGAGGGAGGGGGAGGCCAAGGATGAGATGGAGGGATGGAGTGGAGAGGTATGTGAGAGAGGGGGGTGTGAGCTGGGAGCAGGGCAGTGAAATGGCGGGGGACATGGTGACATGGAGGTCATTTGTTTGTGCTCACCCCTTACGGGATTAAAGCATCTGGCAATAGATAGATAGATAGATTAAAAAATTCACAAACTAACTCCAACACAATGATAGAAAAACACACATGTGGCGAATGCAACCACCTTGCACAACGCTGCTTGACACACTAAGAAGCAAAGGGTGTGTGCACTGCCACTTAGCATCCACACACCATATGACAAGCAGTTTCCACCCTGCTTTCATATTTCCAGAACTTTCGCGTAGCACCTCGCACATGTATGAACTATTGTAGGTAGCCTAGACTTTGGCCCCAATGCTTCTGATGGGCATTAAAGGTTTGGATGATAGATAGATAGATAGACATCATCCTGATTTTTCAACCTTACAGTGTTGCAGTTTGATATTTTCCCCTTTATAGCAGTGTAACATCCACAGTTACGTAGTCATCAGTATGGTACCTGAACTGTTTCACCCAAAGGACATATAATTCATGCTATCATCTTATTACTTTTCTTAGCACAGAAGAGAATTTTCAAAGTAGAGAGATTAGTTGTAGCCTTCATTAACCCCTTCAGTATTTGAGATCCTTTGAAATTTTTCAAAACAAGAATAAACAGTGAAATATGTACAGTACTGTATTGTGATTCAAGGGGTTAATCATTCAAACATTAATATCTCCTTATCCCCTCAACAGTCACTACTGGAGTACCTAGTGAGTGTGGCTGGTGCCCGTGTGCGTGTCTTCTGTGACCTTCATGGTCACTCGCGCCAGAAGAATGTGTTCATGTATGGCTGCTCACGTGTCTTGTCATGGTGGCCACCTGACAGGGACCAATCAGACCACCCTGACTTTATGGTATGTGGTGTCTCATGTTAGGCCATATTTCAAGTGGCATAGGAGGCTTCATGGCACCTCTTTCTTAGCATTTTATTTTGCATATTACACTTTAACAGTCTTTTGTCTATCTATCTATCTATCGCCAGACGCCTTAATCTCATACGGGGTGGCCACAAACAAATCGCCTCCATGTTGCTGTGTCCCCCGCCATTTCACTGACCTGCTCCCAGCTCACACACCCCCCTCTCTCATATACCTCTCCACTCCATCCCTCCATCTCATCCTTGGCCTCCCCCTTCCTCTCCTCCCCTACTCCCCAATCATATTCACTCTCCTTGTCAGTCTCTCACTCTCCATCCCCTCCACTTGCCCAAACCACATTAATGTGTTTCTCCTAACGCTTCCTATCACATCCACATCCACACCGCAATGCTCCTTCACTTCCTCATTTGTCAGTCTGTCTCTCCATGTGACTCCACATGCTCCTCTCAAATAACTCATTTCCACTGCTCTCACTCTTGACTTCTGTCCCTCCAATGAGGTTCAAACTTCACTTCCATATGTTAGAGTTGGTATCACAATACTGTCATGTAGCAGCTGTTTCACTTTCATGCTCACTTCCCTGTTTCTTATCACTGCTTTCAAGGAACCAGCAACCTTTCTTCCCTACTGCACCCTTTCAAGCACTTCACCCTCCAAACTTCCATCCTTACTCATCACACTACCCAAGTACTTAAATGCACTCACATTCTCCATCTCCTCCCCATCCAATCTCACTGTACATTCGCTGACTTCACTTCTCTCAAAGACCATCACTTTACTCCCTACATTCACCTTTAGATTCCGTTTCTTACACACTCTTCCAAACTCATCTATCAAGCCTTGCAGCTCCCCTTCGTCTTCACTCAACAACACAGTATCATCTGCAAACAACAGTATAGGGAGTTTCTAAACACTGCCCTCTCTCACTAGGGCTGCTTCAACATCCATGCCTGACCTTGTACCTCTTTTATAACCCCATCCATATACAGATTGAACAACCATGGAGACATGACACATCCTTGTTTCAATCCAACCTTCAAGTAGAAAAATTCACTCAGTTCACCATTCACACACACTGCAGCCTTAGCACCCTCATACATACTCTTCATAGCCTTGAACAACTTCCCTTCTACTCCATATATTCTTAATACTTCCCACAATCCTTGTCTGTCCACCCTGCTGTCATATGCTTTCTCCAGATCCATGAAGGCTGCATACAACTTCTTTCCCTTCTCTAGAAACTTTTCCACTAAAGATCTAAGAATGAATATCTGGTCTACACAACCTCTTCCCTTTCTAAAACCTCCCTGTTCTTCTCCAACTAATTCCTCTGTTATTTCCCTAACTCTGTCAATAAGTATTCTACCATATACTTTCCCTATTACACTGAGAAGGCAAATGCCCCTATGATTACCACACACTGCTTTTTCCCCTTTTCCATTGTACAGGGGAATAATTATACCTGACTTCCAATCCTTCGGGACTCTACCTTCCTCCCAGGCCAATCTGCACACCTGCCACATCCATTCTATTACTGTCTCTCCCCCATGCTTCAGCATTTCACCACACACTCAATCAATTCCTGGGACTTTCCCCATTTTAACCTTCATTGATTCCACCACTTCCATCCTACTGATTTCTTCCTCTCTTCCCACATCCCTCCTTCTCCTAGCCATTCCTGAGCCACTTATACTGCATTACTTTCATTCTCTATGTTCAACAATTCATTAAAGTGTTCCCTCAATCTGTTCACTTTTTCTCCCTTATCCACTAGTAATCTACCATTTTTATCTTTCACTCCCCAACTAACTTGTTTGGCACCCTGTCTAACTCTCTTTACCTCTTTCCAGAACATTTTTTTTTACATTCCCTTCACTTTACACTCAAATTCTTTCCAAATTCCTCATCCACTCTCTTCTTACTAATCTTTTCACCTCTCTCCTCCTCTCTACATATGACTCTGTCTTCCATCTCTCAACTTCTTCGACACCCCTGTTCCTTATCCACTCATTATATGCTTTCTTCTTTTGTGC
>JAGKTI010039893.1:0-10490 GCA_018397915.1 Birgus latro
GCAGTGATAAGAAACAGGGAGGTGAGCATGGAAGTGAAAAAGTTGTTACATGACAGTATTGTGATACCAACTCTGACATATGGAAGTGAAGCTTGGACCCTGTTGGAGGGACAGAAGTCAAGAGTGAGAGCAGTGGAAATGAGTTATTTGAGAGGAGCATGTGGAGTCACATGGAGAGACAGACTAACAAATGAGGAAGTGAAGGAGCGTTGTGGTGTGGTTGTGGACGTGATAGGAAGCGTTAGGAGAAACACGTTAAGGTGGTTTGGGCATGTGGAGAGGATGGAGAGTGAAAGANATGGAGAATGTGAGTGAATTTAAGTACTTGGGCAGTGTGATGAGTAAGGATGGTAGTCTGGAGGGTGAAGTGCTCGAAAGGGTACAGCAGGGAAGGAAGGTTGCTGGTTCGTTGAAAGCAGTGATAAGAAACAGGGAGGTGAGCATGGAAGTGAAAAAGTTGTTACATGACAGTATTGTGATACCAACTCTGACATATGGAAGTGAAGCTTGGACCCTGTTGGAAGGACAGAAGTCAAGAGTGAGAGCAGTGGAAATGAGTTATTTGAGAGGAGCATGTGGAGTCACATGGAGAGACAGACTAACAAATGAGGAAGTGAAGGAGCGTTGTGGTGTGGTTGAGGACGTGATGGGAAGCGTTAGGAGAAACACGTTAAGGTGGTTTGGGCATGTGGAGAGGATGGAGAGTGAAAGATTGACGAGGAGAGTGTATGTGAGTGAGGTGGAGGGGGCGAGAGGGAGGGGGAGGCCGAGGATGAGATGGAGGGAGAGGTATATGAGAGATGGGGGTGTGAGTTGGGAGCGTGGTAGTGAAATGGCAGGGGACAGAGTGACATGGAGGCGATTTGTTTGTGGCCACCCAGTTCGGGATTGAGGCGTCTGGCAATAGATAGATAGATAGATAGATAGTAATATACAAAAATAAACTACTGAGGAATCCCCTTACTTGACAACAAAACAGACCTTTACAGAACCTTGAGGTGAGGTGATACTTGGTGTGGTCATTCACAGTGTAGAATAATATTCAGTACATAATCTACAAATACTTAACTCTCTCACAGTCAGACCAACTTTAGCATTCTACTCCACCTAACAACAGAAGATTTTATTCAGCTCAAAGTCCATCAAGGGTGCTTGAGGGTTTATAGGTCATGCGAATACCTGTACATGATTCCCAGTGCAATACATTCAGCAATACAAAAATCTGGTTCTTGTTGAAAGTGCAAAACGACATAAGTGGTGGTACAAAACTGTAATCATAATGTGCTGCTGACAGTTAATTTTTAGTTTTATTCTTGCTACCTCCAGATGACTTTCAGCATCTTGAGACTGTAAACAGATGGAAATAGCCTGCATGCACCCCTTCATTACCAGCTGGCTCTTCTAAGCTCATTATCATCTAGCAGCACCAAGAATTAACAAAAAAAAAGAAACATCAACATAGTGAAGTGTGTAAACTACAAAAAATAAAATTGTATGAAACCTTGATGCAATGCAATTTTTACATTTAAACTAATACCTGATTACCTAGATGCTTCATCACTGAGATCATGATCATCATTCTATGCAGCTAACCTGTGATGTGAAGCCAAGATTCTGTGGGCCTGAATGATGCATGGATAGTCAAGTGGCTCCTTTCAGTAGGCATACTCATAATAGTTCTTCCACTACCTTACTGTACTTTCCCTATCCTTAATTGTGGATCCTACCACACTCCATCATTATGTGGAAAAATGGTCAGGATGATGAAAAAAACTGATGACTCAGCAAAAAAGAATATTTCTCTCACAACACTTCAAAGCTCTCTGAAACAAATGGCATTTATGAAAATCTAAATAATGTAGCACTCATCATATTAAAATAAAACACTGTTAGTTAGATCTGCTACACATACCAAAACGTGTAGAAATACTGCTCAGGTTTTGTTTCACTAAAACTCTTCAGTTCAATGAAATTTTTCATTCTTTTCTTGCTGCCTGTGGATGGTTATACTAAGCGTACTTTTCTTTTTTTTTTAATTATTACTGGAGGGATTAGATAAAGCTTTAACATTTGCACAAGAACAAGCTTTTGTAAACCGAGTAAAATCATCTGAAGGTATTAAGAATAAACTAAAACATTATACAGTATAACTGTATTGAAGAGATTAATCTAACTGTAACTAACCCTCAATATATCAGACTGAGCTTTTATCACATCTTATACCTACTGGACTTTTATACTGTACAAAGCTCAGTCCAATAAACAATGAAGGTCCACAGTAATGGATGTTTAACTGTATTAATTTTGGTTTTATAGCTTAACCCCTTCATCCAGAGATGTTTTTAACATTACTTTCAACTTTAAGGTCAGAAACAATCACAACCTCTTAAAGCTTGGAATTGTTAATTTTATTTTATTCTTCCACTGTCAATTGTTTTTTACATTATTTCATTTTTTTCTAATCTCAGGTGGAACATCTCCTGGCTATAAGGGTTAGGCTTTATTAACATGCATTTGTTTCTGCATTATTTACTGCTATTAAAGTACCTAAGAGAATATTTGCAAATTACTCAAGAACAGTAGTAACCTCAGACTTTTTATTGATTTACTGGACTGTCATTGGATATATTCAAACAACTCCATCATAGTGAGAGCTAAGCTATACCTGTATTAGAAATCTGTTTTTGTTCCACTTGGTGTGTCCTAATTTAAGGTTTGCTTTTTCCTAAGTGTACCATTCACTTACCTGTTGTACACAATAGCCAATGCTACCCAAGTTGGAGCAAATCTTCCATCAAAAATAAATATAGAGACTTGAGCAACAAGAAATAGAGGAAAGATATCTACTTAACAACTACAAGATGCCACATCCAGTGGAGGATGGCTTCAGCTTCAACAAGAGATATTCCAGATTACTGTCCCCATTCAACAATGATTCCTCTTCCTACTACACACAACATACTATCATATACTGTACTCCCTTATCTTGTTCTTCCAAACAGTTTGAGGTCTAGCCCTCCTTACAACATTATTCTCCTACACTCTCTTACCACAGTAATCATATAAGTGTAAAATGTGCAGTGCAGTTCAATAAAATATGATCTATTTAAAAAGGAAATGGAAAAACTATCCAGTCTGTAGGAATGACCATACAACTAAATATTTAACACAAAAGTCGCATATTCAAGCCAGTTGTTATCACTACAATCTGGCTATGCTACAATACTAACAAGTGTAATCTCTGATACAGTGAGATACATTACTGTGACAAGTCCATGAGAATGCAGAAAATTGTTCATAAAAATAAATAGGGTACTAAAGTTTGATATGAAGTGTAAGTTTTCAGATAACCTAATTACCATGTGTGACATTTATGAGCATTAATGCTCTACCAGTGCACAGTTACTATGACAGTATCTGCTACACAAAGACACTTTAGGAAAGTTTTCTCAACACAGCATATGTGTTCTATTTCACTTACACACCAACCATAAACTGTCAGCACATACAACCTGGACACATGAACTTATACAGAGTTTTGAATTAGATGCAAAACAGTGTACTGCATTCTGTACAATGTTATGAAACATTCTTTACTCCTATAAACACAAGGGTAGACAAAACACTGAAAATGGACCACCTATGTCTTGTAGTTAAGGATCAGTTTAAAACCACTGGATACACCACCACATCACACAAAGGAACATTAAAGACCGTTTCTATTGCAGTGAATGACAGCTCTTTTGCCATCATGCTCTCTAATGGGCAGCAATCACACTTACATTCACCTGATTCAGCCACAAACATCTTTTCTTCATACAGCTCAAAACAAGTTTGTCGTTCCTCATATCATCACTGAAACTTCCTACGTATACAGGGAAGCTTTAAGTCTGTCCCATTCTGCACCATGAGAAGTTTGATTAGACTTATGCTTCTCTAAACAGCCCTCTTCTTTTTGCCAATTCATCATACCTTCCCACTCTGTCCTTTCTTATAATGCTGAAATGTAAATTTTATCTTTCCTCAATCATCCCATTACCCTTATGTGTATGTCCAGGTTCTACGCCGTGCTCTCAAATCCAGTGAAGATCCACTTTCTCTCCAAACAAGCACCAACACCAGTGGTCACCTGTTTGTATACTGTTGGGTATCTGGAATGTGAGAGAGAGTGAGAAATAAGGTCTTCATTTAATGGAGACACATCTGTCCACAAACCACATTTCCCATTACCATCATGGAACACTTCTTACAATCTCTTACATCGTTTAGTCATATTCTTCCAACCACTCTAATAGATGAACTGGAAAAAGTTAATGCACATCTCTGAAAGTACATATCAATACTGGCAAACAAATATAAGTACTGTACTATCTCTGGAATTTAATCATGCAGACAACAGGTCTGCAACTTCTCATATTTTACTGCATTCAAGATTACATGACACTCATCTCCAGACATCATCACATTCATACAAATATTGCAGTTTGTTATTATATATGATCCTTGTTGATATTTACAGTATGTGTGAATGAAAAGCTAGGCATGTTTAATTCATAGGCAGGCAACTCTTTTATCCCACTACATATTCTTGCACTGTAACAGACCCCTTCATGACAATGATGCCACTTTCCTGCCTTACTATCTCCAGATTCATTGACCTTAGGAGACACTCCTTATAGTAAGGAATTTGAGAAAATTCCACTTTCTTAGTAATTATATGTGTTGTCCCGTGAAACATGTCTCAAACTACTACACATAAGATTACTCTTGGGTAAATTTTGACCAATAAATGCTATTTCAGCATGGGTCCAACTCTGCCACTACAGAGCTACATTTAATAATGATCCCACCTGGGGTGGGAAAGGAGGTCTGGATGATGATGATGATGATGACAATAACAGGTGATGATGATGATGATGATGATAACAATGATGATGATGATGATTATAATAATGATGAAGATGATGACAATAATGATGATGATAACAATGATGATGATAATGATGATTATAATGATGATGACAATAATGATGATGATGATGACAATAACAATGATGATGATCATGACATGGATGAATTATGGGGATGACCATTTTTGACCACATCGTCATCGATAACTGTGTCTCCATAATAATGAAGAACTAGACTCACACAGATATAGAATGTTTTCCTCATAATTAGCCCAAGAATAACTCCTGTAGAATGGCAGGTTTTACTGGACACCCTGTACACTGCAGCAGCAGTAAAATGATCAAGAGAGATGTATACTAACTGGTTAAGCATTGCCTCAATGTCAGATGGTCTGATCTCCTTGTCAAACTGCTGGATGAAAGACCAGATGTAGTCCACACTGGCACCTTTGGGGTGTATGTGCAGGAAGGTTGATGTCAGGCCTGGAGGGGAAGAGATGGTAGTTATCAGTATCATTATCACCCAAACCTTATTTCATAATATAGTTCATATACCTAAACAACAAAGATTTCCGCCTCCTTACTGCTTGTTTGATTATCCCCTGTACTTCAATGGCAGAATAAGACAATGGAAAGCTGTAGAATGCTTTGAAGTTTTTTTCAACAGTAGTGCAGCATGTGAATGAGTAAATGGATGTCTAAGTGAGTGTTTCAGTTTGAGTGTTAAAGTAAGACAACGGTGTGTGACATTCCTGTGGCAATAAGAGCATTTGCACCAAGGCAGACACTACATACCACCAGAATTTCTAATGTTATTTTGCGGGCAATTCAGAGAGCTCCAAACGGGTGCTTTTTCATAATAATATTATGTACAAATTTTTCTCATTCATTTGAGCCGAGTCCCATGCCTAATAATGAGGTCACAAAACACTTTGTAATGTTGTTCAAATGTTTCATAGTGCTGGCTATATACATCAAAAGGTGAAGATTTGCTGGTTTTACACACATTACAAATATTTCTTGATCTGTACTTTTATTCAAAGACTCCCAGTGGTCATCAGCAAAGGCATGAAAAGAAAAAAAAGTTATTTTACCAGACAGTCACTGCCTGCAGTATGACATGTTCTACAGATCAAAACACAGCCACATGTTTTATCAGATGTTTCCCACACTTTTCTTATTGGTTCTTTCTTGGCAGATGGGAATTTGATCCAGCCTCTGACATCTCTTGCACCCTTCTTTCTTGTTATCCTCTTTCTTGAGTCCAATCTGCAGTCATCCACAGCACATATAAAGTGTTTCATATTGAATGTTGACAAAAGTCTGTTGACAAATGCCCATATGCCAGGCTGGAGCTGAGACCGAATTCAGTATTTTTTTTACAGAACATAAATCTGCTAATCTGACTTGACAGCAATATCCATGATTTTACGATGGTGTGAGTTCGTATAAAGACAAATGCTAATACAGCTCCTTTGCAGTACTAATCGTTATTTGCCCTATACATAACGGATTCTAGCAAAGGTTATAATGGTTGGATTTGTGAAATACAAGCCGTATTACACATATCATCTCTAAATAATAATACTTTAGACATATTTTAATTAATATCTGCTTCTCAGATAGTGAAAAGTTTACGCATGTATAAGATGAGAAATGAATCATAGATTCTTTGTCAAGTTTGGTCCTTTGACCCTGTTATCTTTGTCAGTGGGAACTGCAGTCTCTTTGATGAAAATCTAATTTTTTTTTCTTTTAATATGTTTGCTGGTGATCACTGGGAGTATTTGAATAAAAGTATAAATCAAGAAATATTCATACATGTGTAAAACCAAAAAATCTTCATCTCTTGATGTATATATATGGCCAACAGCCAACAGCACAAAACATCTGAACATCACAATGTATTTTGTGACATCATTATTAGGCACAGGACTCACCTTAAATGAATGAAAAAAAAAAAATTGTACATAAAACACCTGTGTGGGAACATATTGCATTGCCCGCAAAATAAAACTGGAAATTAAAAATTCTGGCGGTATGTAGTATCTGAGCCCTGTTCTGAGCTTAGTGTGGCACCTCCTATTCTACTCATACGCAAGTATGCACGCACATACACACATGTATATATGGGATTGTGAAAGAGGTGAAAACTTCAGTTAGGGAAAAAGGATGGGAATTAATGACGCTAGGTGGCATTGCTCCAATCTGACATATGCAGATGATGCTATTTTGCTTGCCAACAGTGATCAGGATATTTGAAGAATGGTTGTTTTGTAAATGTCTAAGGGCTGAGTGATTTGAAAGTACCATAAATGCAGATAGCAGTCATGTGATGGTTGCTAAGACTGGTGTGATGTCCTGGTGAATGGTGGAAAAACTGAATTAGCAAAAAAACTTAACATCTTCACTCTGAGGTCATAATTCTAAAAAAATAATTCTTGCTACCTTTTGACAACTTTATTCAGTTTGTTGAGACTTTTTAAACTGGTTGGGTTAGATACAGTCTTCACTAGCCCCTCTACTAAGAGAAGCCTTTCCTGCACTGAATAATGTAATCATAACCCTTTTGTACACTGTAAGTTTTGTTAAGTTTCACGGCTCACGATTTTACTTGCCCGCGCCCGTCACCAGGCCGCCCGCATGACGCAAATTGCACGTATTCTTGCCTTATTTTCGCCACCCAAACCTCTAAATATTGCCCTGAAACTCAAATCATCTTATTCGCTGATGATTGTTCTAGCTGATAAGCCAAAAGAAAAACTAGAAAAATACGAATAAAAGTACATTAGGCCGCCGTGAATAAACATTTCGGAAAGTTGATCTCAATTCCCAACATCGTCGTTCGAATGTTTTCCATCATACAGAAAAATGTTATCATAAGTTTTGATAGAGAATTTAATTGGCTTTCTAATGAGGTGTGTCCGGTTGTCATGCAATTTGTAGTTTTTGAGAAAATAGGCAAAAACTAGAAGACATTTTTATAAAAAAAAAAAAAATAGATTTTTGTTCAGGGAGATATACTGAAGAAGTTTCCTCACACACCTTATGTTTTTATTACATAATCTATCTATCTATCTATTGCCAGATGCCTCAATCCCGCAAGGGGTGGCCACAAACAAATCGCCTCCATGTCACTCTGTCCCCCGCCATTTCACTACCACGCTCCCAACTCACACCCCCCTCTCTCATATTACTCTCCACTCCATCCCTCCATCTCATCCTCGGCCTCCCCCTCCCTCTCGCCCCCTCCACCTCACTCACATACACTCTCCTAGTCAGTCTTTCACTCTTCATCCTCTCCACATGCCCAAACCACCTTAACGTGTTTCTCCTAACGCTTCCCATCACGTCCACAACCACACCACAACGCTCCTTCACTTCCTCATTTGTTAGTCTGTCTCTCCATGTGACTCCACATGTTCCTCTCCAATAACTCATTTCCACTGCTCTCACTCTTGACTTCTGTCCTTCCAACAGGGGTCCAAGCTTCACTTCCATATGTTAGAGTAGGTATCACAATACTGTCATGTAACAACTTTTTCAATTCCATGCTCACCTCCCTGTTTCTTATCACTGCTATCAACGAACCAGCAACCTTCTTTCCCTGCTGTACCCTTTCGAGCACTGCACCCTCCAGACTACCATCCTTACTCATCACACTGCCCAAGTACTTAAATTCACTCACATTCTCCATATCCTTCCCATCCAATCTCACTGTACATTCACTGGCTTCACTTCTCTCGAAGACCATCACTTTACTCTTCCCTACATTCACCTTTAGATTCCGTTTCTTACAGACTCTCCCAAACTCATCTACCAAGCCTTGTAGCTCCCCTTCGTCTTCACTCAACAACACAGTATCATCTGCAAACAACAGTACAGGGAGTTTCCAAACACTGCCCTCTCTCACTAGGGCCACTCCAACATCCACTGCCCGACCTTGTATCTCTTTTATAACCACATCCATGTACAGATTGAACAACCATGGAGACATGACACATCCTTGTTTCAATCCAACCTTCAAATGGAAAGATTCACTCAGTTTGCCATCCACAAGCACTGCAGCCTTAGCACCTTCATACATACTCTTCATGCCTTCAACAACTTCCCATCCACTCCATATATTCTTAATACCTTCCACAATCCTTGTCTATCCACCCTGTCCATCCACTCCATATATTCTTAATACTTTCCACAATCCTTGTCTATCCACCCTGTCATATGCTTTCTCCAGATCCATGAAGTTCTTGCCCTTCTCTAGAAACTTTTCCACTGAGGATCTAAGAATGAATATCTGGTCTACACAACCTCTTCCCTTCCTAAAACCTCCTTGTTCTTCTCCACCTAATTCCTCTGTAATTTCCCTAACTCTGTCAATAAGTATCCTACCATATACCTTTCCTATTACACTGAGAAGGGAAATGCCCCTATGATTACCACACACTGCTTTTCCCCCCTTTCCTTTGTACAGAGGAATCATTATACCTGACTTCCAATCCTCCGGGACTCTACCCTCCTCCCAAGCCAATCTGCACACCTTCCACATCCATTCTATTACTATCTCTCCCCCATGCTTCAGCATTTCACCACACACTCCATCAATTCCTGGGGCTTTCCTCATTTTAACTTTCTTCATTGCTTCCACCACTTCCATCCTACTGATTTCTTCCTCTCTTCTCAAAACCTTCCTTCTCCCTGCCATTCCCCAGCCACTTATATTTGCATCACTTTCATTCTCTATGTTCAACAAATCATTAAAGTGTTCTCTCCATCTGTTTACTTTTTCTCCCTTCTCCACTAGTAATCTACCATTTTTATCTTTCACACCCCCACTGACTTCACTGGCACCCTGTCTAGCTCTCTTTACCTCCTTCCAGAACATTTTCTTACATTCCCTCCACTTTGCACTCAAATTCCTTCCAAATTTCTCATCCACTCTCTTCTTACTCTCTCTTACTAATCTTTTCACCTCTCTCCTCCTCACTACATATATCTCTCTCGTCCGTCTCTCAGCTTCTTTGACGCCCCTGTTCCTCATCCACTCATTATATGCTTTCTTCTTTTGTGCCACAGCCTCTCTCACCTCTTCAGTCCACCATGCTGTTCCCTGAACCCCTTTTCGTCTTCTCTTCACCCCACACACCACCTCACATGCTGCACAGATTTCTTCTGTGAATATCTTGCACACACCTTCCACATCCCCCATCTGCTCCAATCTATATTTACCCAATCGCTCCTCCACTTCCCAGTATCCCTGCTTGTGGTAAGAGGCGTAATCTTTTGTAAAATTTCATAAGCTTTCTCCTGATACCTTTTTAATTTGATACACCTCATAGTTTCCGAGTAAATCGCAAAAAACTACAGGGTACTCGTGGCCACGGTGCACTTTCGTCATGCGTGCACAATAACCGCCTACGTAACTTTTCATTAGAGAAATTACATAGTTATGTCCTGTACATACGTAGAATTCACTGATCTTTATCATGGTTCTTACAAGAAATCGATACGTTCAATAATTTTGGAGTAAATGGACAACAAAGATAGAATACTCTTCCTCGCCCGCAAGCAAGATAAAAA
>JAGKTI010039894.1:0-10490 GCA_018397915.1 Birgus latro
CTTGTCCCTGCCAGTAGGAACTCCGGGGCTCCTCCTGACACTACATCGGAGAATGAAGAGTGGACACTTGTCAATCGGAGGAGAGCAAGAAAGGACAGTCATAAGGTAACTACGAGAGTGACAGGCGTGTTTAAGACTGATAGCTCGTCAGTTAAAGCAGCTACAAGATTAATTGATATTTTTATTGGAAGAGTCGATAATAAGGTGTCCTGTGATGATTTGAAGAATTTTATTTTTGATGTTTTTGGGGTGCAAGTTGTGTCAGTGTCTAAATTAATGATTAGAACTGATGAGCATCAAGCTTTTAAGGTGACACTAAAACTTTCTGAGAGGGAGATGCTGTTTAATCCAAAACTTTGGCCTGAGGACATTATTGTAGATAAGTTTTTTAATAGATCTAAGGGACAGGTCCAGTAAATATAGTTCTTAGCCGTTTTTTTTTTTTTTTTTAGTACAGTTTAGAGTATATACGTATTTTTAAATTCCTTTTTTAAACTTTCTTTTTCCATTTTATTATGGCGTCTGGTTTTATAAACTTTTGTACGTATAACTGCTGCTCTCTGAGGAAAAATATCGATCCAGTTCGAAAGTTAACATCATCATGTTATGATTTTATATTTTTGCAAGAAACATTTATAACTAATGATAAACTTGGTATTTTAGATTTTGTTGATGAAGATTATGACAGTGTTGGTGTGGGAGCCACATACTCCGATAAGGCCTTAACCAGCACGGGGGGCAGGCCCGAAGGAGGTATGGCCATTCTATGGAAAAAAGACCTACATCTGAAAATTAATGAAGTAATATTAGAGAAGAATTTTATGGTTTTTAGTGTTAGTATTTTTGGTTTCACTGTTGTTTTT
Source organism: Birgus latro (assembly GCA_018397915.1). NCBI lineage: Eukaryota > Metazoa > Arthropoda > Malacostraca > Decapoda > Coenobitidae > Birgus > Birgus latro. The sequence continues at coordinate 864 of JAGKTI010039894.1, forward strand.
ATCAATGTTTACTTGAACAGTGATGTATGGGAAGTTACAACTTTAAATAACTATCTTGAATCACTCTCCAGACTGGATCATTTCCTTGATGCTTTGCATTATGACTGTGTGTTTTTAATTGGTGATTTTAATGCTGACCCTTTTTATGGTAGGGCTTGGCGAAATCTCTCCGATTTTATGAGCAGAAATTCCTTACGATGCTTTGATGTGGACAACCTTGATAGTAATTCTTATACGTTCATTGGCTACGGCAACTCTGTGTCTAAGTGGCTTGATCATGTTTTGGGCAATGAGCATAACTGTATAAAGATAGAGAATATGGGCATACGGGAAAGTATTATTGGCTCTGATCATTTACCACTGGAAGCCACAATTAGTTTGACTGGAGGTTTGTCGGCAGTCCATCCTCACACATACTCCAGTAATAAAACGCAGTCATCTGTAAGGTGGGATAAACTTAAAGATCATGAAATAAGGGATATTAATCAGTCAGTTGATGCTTATCTACATGATTATTACTCTCTGCCCATACATGACTGCTGTAAAACTGGTTGCCGTGACCCAGGACATCTTAAAATGATTGATGAACTGTATGGAATCATCACGAACAGCATCCACATCTCTAGCCAAAACTATATGAGACGATGCATTAAGAAAAACAAATTTAATGTAATCCCAGGGTGGAACCGTTGTGTCAAGGACAAGCACAGTGTTGCCAGAATAAAATATCTTAACTGGGTAAGGCATGGCAGATTAAGAGGTACAGTGCTACATGAAGAGATGCTAAGTTCCAGAAAAGAGTTTAAGCGAGTCCTCAGTGAATGCAAAAAGAATGAACATAGAGAAATCTGCCGGTCTATTGTGGATAAATTCTATAACAAAAATAAAATTAGCTTTTGGAGTGAAGTTAAGAAAAAAAAATGTATTAACAAACTCTCCAGTGTTATCGATGGTCACAATGGCGACTTGGAAATAAATCAAGTATTTTATGGGATATTCTTAGGTAATCAGCCTCCTAGTGATCCGAATGCGGAGGTGGATATTTGTAACGAGATAAAAAGAGCCTGGCCTCACGATAGAAAGTTGTGTTTGACAATTTCCAGCATAACTCTAAGAAAGTTAATACATCGCCTCAACGCTGGACAAGGTCATGACCAGGTTAATTCACTGTTTTTAAGAAATGCCTCAGAGTATTTTTTATGTTATCTTGCCCGTTTTTATAACACGTGCTTTGTTCATTGTTACCTCCCTGGGAATTTACTGAAAGGTACCATCACTCCTGTATTAAAAGATACTAAAAAGAATGTTACAGATTCATCTAACTATCGACCAGTAATGCAGTCATCATGCCTTTTAAAGATTTTTGAATTATTTATTTTAGATATTTTATCCGAGAAGCTCGTTTTAAATTTTAGACAGTTTGGTTTTAAATCTGGCTCATCAACCACTGATGCTTGTTTTATTTTAAAAGAAATTATGAAGCAATATTCTAGGTACAAGAGATCAGGCCTAGCCACATTCATTGATTTAAGTAAAGCTTTTGATAGGGTAGACCACTTTATTTTAGGTAAGAAGTTGCTAAGATGTTCTCTGCCAGTTGACGTAGTACTAATGATTCTGCATTACCTAAGAAACCAGCAAGCTAATATTAAATGGCGAGATTCTTTTAGTAATTACTGTTTTGTAGAGAAGGGTGTGAGACAAGGAGGAGTTCTGTCACCTTTCTTATTTAATTTTTATATAAACAGCATTATTAATGAGATAACAGACACTAATGTTGGTTGCTGCTATGGAGAACTTAGATGCAATATATTAGCTTATGCAGATGACTTGGTACTACTGGCAGAAACACCTGCACAAATGGATACTTTATATAGTAAACTTTGTACCTGTATAGACGAACACTTGCTTACAGTTAACAGGACAAAATCTAAATGTGTTATTTTTAGTAACAAAGTGAATGAGACAACAGAGAGCATCGAGCTGAATGGTGATACACTGCAAGTAGTAAAGTCTTTTAATTATCTAGGACATAATGTCTGTTTTAATTTTAAAGACAATAACGATATTATTTTTAGACTTCATAATTTTTATGCCTCGTTTAATAGTATTTTTAGGGATTTTAAAGCCGTTGACAGGGACACATTTTTATTTCTTTTTAAATCTTACTGTTTACCAGACTACGGACTTCCATTATGGAACCACGATTCCTCTTTTAACTCAAAAAATTTTAAAGCTTTTGAGATAGCTTTTAGCAAAGCATTAAAGCGTATATGTGAAGTACCGATGATTGCCAGTAGTCACATCACGGCAGCTCGGTGTAATCAACTGCTGCTCAGGCATCACACTGCACTAGTCCAAGCCAGATACTGTAAGAGAGTGTTAAGGCTGCTAAACCCTATCTTTAGGATTAATATCCCACTTATCAAGGAGGGATTTTTTATGCAGTACCTTTTTAAGCACTTTAAAGATGTATATAATGTTAATATTTTTTATGAAGAGCTGGATATTCTGAGATCTCGGATTGACTGGATACAAAGGCATGAGGACAGACGCAATCCTTGTATGTTTTATGGCTATTAGCATTATTCTATTATGATTGTTTTATCCCACATTTTATATATATTTTAATCGTTTTATATAATTTTTTAAGTTCCACTTTTAGTAATGCTGAAATTTTAGTTTTTTAGTTTTTTATAATTATTAAGTACAGGCATATGTGGCCTTTTATTACTTTATTAGTTTTTAACAGTTATTTTTATTTCTTAGCACATGCTTATATAATTTTCTTTTTATTTTGTTGTGTAGTCTTTCTGTTCTTATAATTGGCAGGTATTTCTAATGATTTTTCTTATCTTTATATTTTTTGTTTTAGCATTGTACTATAGGTTACATATTTTTATTCTTTTTCTTGTGTTTTAAAGGCTAATTTATAATCTTTTATATCATTAACTATAGTTTTCATTGCCCGAAGAGAGCAGTAGTGACTTGTTTTTAAAAAAAGCACATTATGTGCGTGTGAGTGTGTGTACATGTATGTATACGTATATATGTGTGTATGCTGTGTATTGTATATATCTTTTCAATTGACTATCTCAAACCATCTTTCAGAAGGATATCCTGTTGTTATGTATGTTCTTTACTGTACAGTGGCCTCAGGAATTTTTTGGGTTATGTATGTTATGTAATCTGTATACGTATACTGAATTACGAAATAAAGGAATGATGATGATGATGACTACTACTACCAGTACTACTACTACTGCAACTACTGCAACTACTACTACTACTACTACCACCAGTACTACTACTACTACTGCAACTACTGCTACTACTACTACTACTGCTACTACTACTACTGCTGCTACTACTACTACTACTACTACTACTGCTACTGCTACTACTACTGCTACTACTACTACTACTGCTACTGCTACTGCTACTGCTACTACTACTACTATCCTCACACCAGAGAGGGATCTTCTAACACTACCACCCTGGCATTATATCCAGCAGCCATGGTAGGCTATGAATACAGAAATTCACTTAGGCTCACCGAATCCTTGTCATAGAAGATTTGTGCCCAGGGGGAGGCGGTGGCTGAATCGGTAGAGAAGCAGCCTGCAGTCCTAATGGACCCAGGTTCGAATCCCGGCTGAGGCAGGGAACAGTTTAAGGATTTGAATTTCTTTAAAAAGCAGACTTTTCTGATCTACCAGATAACCCGCCGACATGTCATAAAAGTATCCCCGCTAATATCAGTACACCAGTCCTGTATGAGACAGCCCCAGCATGTATTCAATAGGGATGGTGGGCGTTGTGGTGACATGTGGAGATATAGGAAGACCACTGGGTCCCAAGGAGGACTCCTGAGACTTGGCAATAGGCCTTGAAGCCTTTGCCCAGAGTCGGACACGTAAAAAAAAAAAAGTTGAGACGAGTGAAACCGACCAGCAACGGCAGAAGGATGTAAAGACACAGATGTGCAAAGAGCGAGCAGCAAGACAAAAGGCGCAGCTGCAGCACATAACCGAACATCTGGCATCAGACAAGTGCAGAAGAGTTGAAATGCACAGAAAGTAGGGGCATCGAATCGGCTGACAACCCTACCTCTCAAGGCAAAAGACTTTCGCTTCAACAAACAAGAATTTAATGATGCCATAGCCCTGAGATATGGATGGCCATTAGAGAACCCACCTCAACAGTGTGCCTGTGGCACTGTCTTTGATGCAAACCATACAATGGTTTGAAAAAAGGGAGGTTTCGTGTGCATGGGGCATGATGAAGTACACGAACTCACTGCGAAAAAACTACAGGAAATATGCCATGATGTCACCAAAGAGCCAGCTCTGCTCTCTCTAGACGGTGAGCGCCTCATCCACAGGACAGCAAACACATCAAATGATGCAAGAGTAGATGTCTGTACTTGTGCTCGAGGCTTCTGGAAACGTGGGCAGAAGGCTTTCTTCGACAGTAGGATATTTGATCCAATGGCAGCACGTCACAGTGAACAGTCTCTCGAGTCTGCACACAAAAGGAATGCACAAGACAAAAAAAATAAAAAAAATTATCAAGAAAGGATGCAGCATGTGGACAACGGTCGATTCACTCCTCTTGTGTTTACAACATCAGGTGGTATGAGTCCAAAGGCGGGAAGATTCTACTCGAGAGTGGCAGAGGTTCTTTCTGAGAAGAAGCATCAACCTCAGAGTTCTCTTGTGGCCTGGATGAGATGTGGACTGTCATTCTCCTTCGTGAGGTCTGCACTCCAGTGCCTCAGGGACACAGGATCATCAGCCCTTAGACCTGTCTCTCTGGCGGGTATGGATTACGAGGCTACTGGGGTCGAGGGCCACATAGGCCAACGACTCCAATTCTCTTAGATTATTGTCTTTATTATCACTGTAATGTTAATGAAAAAAACAAAGCAAAAGTGGCAGCATATGGTTGGTAACTACTACTACTACCCATACTACTACTACTACTACTGCTGCTGCTGCTGCTGCTGCTGCCAGTATTATTACTACTACTGCTACTACTACCGCTGCTGCTGCTTCTGCTATTACTACTACTGGTAGTAGTAGTAGTAGTAATGTTATGGAAGCAGTCATCATTTATACTAAAAATGATCGAAATTCATTAATTGGAAATACTGGAAGAAAACATATTTTTTTAGTCCGAGACAGTTGGTGTTTAAAAGGGGTGTATCTACAAACTGATCCTTCCTTTTATGTAAAGGAAACTCTGTACAGTTATCATCATCATCATCATTATCCGGATCTCCTTTCCCACCCTAGGGCAGGGTGAGGAGTAGCAACGTCCAGACAGCCCAAATTTGTCCAGTCCAGTGGGCCACACTTCCATTCACTCACCATTCAAGCCCCAAGAATCCTGGATCCATCTGACACGCCAAAAATATTCACCACCTACTGTATGTTCACATAAACGTATCCGACAGAGTCAATCCGGACTCTGTCACGATAAAAAGTGGTGCCAAATCCCTGATCATGCGCTTCTCCTCTAAATATTCATCCAGCCAGCTGGATCTCATGTCAGTCTCCTAGCCTCACTAACTTTCAAATCTCTCCTCCTCACACGCTCATCCACCATATCCCTTCATCTTCTCCTTGGCCTACCTCGCCTCCTCCCTCCTTCAAATTCGCTCAGATATACTGTTTTCACCACTCTATTGTTATCCATTCCCTCCACATGACCATACCATCTCAGTACACTCTCTTCGATTCTCGTGTCATACTTCCTCGCTCCACATCTTTCACGAATCACATTATTTGGTATCCTATCCACTCTCTGTACTCCACATACATTCCTCAGCAGTCCCATCTCCACTGCTCTTACTCCTGATTTTTCATTTTCATGCCACACCATAGTCTCACATCCGTATGTTAAAAGTTGGCACTAACACTCCTTCATGCAAGCCTCGTGCAGCTGCAGCACTCAAGCCTCTGTTTCTTATCGAACCCTTCATAGCAACAGCAATTTTCCTTCATTGTGTCACTCTGTTTTCCACTTCTTTTGCACATTTTCCTCTCTTTTCTATCACTACACCCAAGTATTTGAACTCTCTCACCAATTCCAGTCTCTCTCCATTCACTGTAACATCACACTGGGAGTCACCTCTCTCAGTCACCATCACTTTATTCTCTTCTACATTTACTCTCAAGGCAGGACGCTCATAGACATCAGCAAAACTGTAATAGTCTGCCAAGTTCTTGTGCGGTATTTGCAAGTAGTTCTGCATCATCAGCATACAACAAATCTGAGATATTCCATCCATTACCATTCATTACTAACGCCATCCCTCTCTCCATTAGTCGTGTTTTTATTTCTCTCATAATCCCATCCATATATATATTGAAGAACCATTGGGACATCACACAACCTTGTCGCACTCCCACAACGATCGTGAACCATTCATTTAGATGCCCATTTACCCCTGCACATGCCTCACTACCATCACAAAAACTCTTGACGGCACCTAGCAGCTTACCATCTACACCGTACATGCATAAATCTTCCACAATCCTTCTCTGTCTAGTTTGTCGCATGCTTTTTCCAGATCCATGAATGCATAAATACCTTATAGTGACTATAATATAGTCCTTCTCACAAGGCTTCTCTGCTATCTGTCTCACTGCAACTATTTCATTCACACACATCCTCTGCCACTCCGAAAGCCACCTTGTTCATCACTCACCAGGACTTCTGCTCTCTCTCTCTTACTTTCTGTGTAATAATTCTTCCATATACCTTCCTTACCACACTCAGTAAACTTATGCCACGATAATTCTTGCATTCACCTCGCTCACCTTTATTTTTGTACAGGGGTACAATCACTGCCTTTTCTCACTCTGCTGGCACAGTTTCACTCATGTATGCCTTCTTACATATCTCCATCAAGCATTTCATTCCACTCTCACCACTACATTTAATCATCTATGCATACACCTCATCAACCCCAGCTGCTTTCCCATTTTTCAGCGGTTTCACAGCGTTCTTCACCTGTGCGAGTGTCACATTTCCTATCACTGCATTCCATCTCTGCCCACCCCCACAACCAATCATGTACAGTTATTAAAAAAAAAAAATGGTTATGGAGTTGTGATATTTGTTGATCTTTCCAAAGCTTTTGACACTGTAGATCATTTTTTACCAGGTGAAAAGCCCTTAACGTGTGGGGTCCCCGTTGACGTCGTTTTTACTGATGCATTACCTTTGCAACCAACTTGCAAATGTTGATGGAGGGAGTTTCATGGTCACTATTGTCTTGTTGAGAAAGGAGCGAGGCAGGGAGAAATCCTCTCTCCTTTTTATTCACGTTGTATACAGACGGAATTATTACCAACATATCCAGTACTGAAAAGGGACGTATGTTTAGTGCAATTATAAAGAATATTTAAGTGTATGTGGATGACATGGGATTAATAACAGATTCTATACGCAATGTTGAAATGTTATAGGAATCACAAAGCAATGAATTACATAAACAGGATCTGCAAATGAATAAATGAAAGACCAAAGGCATGATAGTAAGTACGTCCCATATTGCCATATATAATAGTAATAATGGCAATTGTTACCATCATAATAACAGCGATAATGATACTACTTTCATTACAGTAAGCGATGTTTTTGAAGTGGTGAGGGTTTATAAATAGTTAGGATACAATATAAGTTCAAATCTACTGGACAGGAGTGATGCAGATTACAGTCTTGAGAAATTTAATTCATATTTTAACAACATCATGAGAGATTTTAAACAGGTAATCAGAGAAACAATATTATTTCTCTTTAATTCGTACTGCAAGCCTGATTGTGGGCTAAGTTTGTAGACTGATGCTGGAACTGTTAGGTCACATATATTCAATAGTATTAATATGTAGTGCAATGCCTTTAAGCGAATATTTGGTGCTCCCTGGTACAACAGCAGTCACGGGCCAGTAGAGATGTGAGGTCAGCTGCTGTTGCCTAACTCAGGAGCTTGGTGTGGACCTCAGTGACTGTGACAAGTTGGTGACTAAAAATATAGCGCCTTGGGAGCCACCCAGATTTACTGTTGATGTATCATGGCTCCCAGCACCTAAGACCAAGGCGCCGGAGGCGGAGGTCCACCACTTGTTTCGTAACATCATCATTCGTCACTTGGGGTCCCACCAGTTGTACACTGATGGCTCCAAGTCGAGTGAATGTGTGGGTGCTAGTGTGTGGTCGACTGAATGTGCCCTTAGGTATCGGTTGCCGACTCATACATCTGTGTTTACCTCCGAACTTTTTGCTATTGACAAAGTCATAGACTATGCTCTCAGTTCTCGACATGACTCATTTGTCATATTTTCCGACTCAAAATCAGCCCTTCAGGCAATTGCTTCTTGTACTACGGACTCTAAAGAGATCCAGGGCCGCATTATTAATAAATTGCATTCGTGCGGCAAGTCCTTCACGCTGATCTGGGTGCCTGGTCATTGTCGTATCTACGGCAATGAGCAGGCTGACTTACTTGCAAAGTCGGCTGTAGAACTTGAGGAGACTTGGGACGTTCCTCGTGATCTACGGTCGAGTCTCTCTGAAAGAAATCAATAGATCTTCTGTGGCAAAGTCAGTGGACCAGACTTAATATTCCAACATGCAAGCCGTACCTGGGCGACTGGGCTACTGCCAACCGTCCCAGTCGCCTTGACGAAAAAGTGTTGGCACGATTACGGCTTAATGCCACCATCCTAACGCACATGAAACCATATATGGAGAGGCGATTCCCACCGCACTGTGACATCTGTGATGCGGTGTTATCTATCAGTCATATCATCCTGCGCTGTCGGCGATTTATTCGTGAACGTGCTTCGCTTATAAATTACTGCGGCGCAGCAGACGTCCCCTTCACCCTTTCCACCATCCTGGGTGATGGACATTGTTATGACTGATAAATTGATGGCTTTCTTGAGAGAGACCGGACTGATCAGAGTGATGTGACTTTTTTACTGTATGGTTATGGTTTTTACCGTCTGTAAATATGTATATATTGTACTATTAATTAGGGTTGACAGTTGACGTATTTGAAATAGTTCCTACTTCTGACTGATCTATTTCTAATATAGATGTCCTCTACATTAAACCCCGTTCCTCGCCTGACAGTCACCAGCTGATGAGTGCAAGTGTGCAAAATAGAAAGGTATTGGGCACTTGCAGTCGATGGTGGTCTGTTGAGCGAGGTACTTCACTTTCTGTACATAATATGTAAATACATTATACCACCTTAGTTAAGTTGTACTAATTAGGGCCGACAACTGACGTATATGAAAATGTTCCCGACTCGTCTGGTTCTCTTTCATATATTGATGTCCCCTATATTAGGTTGTGCCTCGACTGACAGTCACCAGGTGATGAGTGCAGGTATGTAATGTAGACAGGCATTACATATCTGCAGTCGATGGTGTTCTCTTGGTCGAGGTATTTACCATTAGTGTAGATTTAGCTATTTGTATCTTTAGGCTTTAGCATAGGTTAGCGATTTGTCTGATAGGGTCAGGTTAAATATAAAATAAAAACTTAAAAAATACAAAAATAGGAAAAAAATATAAAAAAATATAAACTTATAAAATAAAAACATTATAT